>JBAMIH010000038.1:225000-278069 GCA_038501795.1 Pseudopleuronectes americanus | reverse complement strand
TGTTGTGTGTGTGGAGGTGGTTGGCTTGTTTATTGGATGTTGTGTGTTTGTTTTTTTAGTGTGTGGTTTTTTTGTTTGTGTATGGTGGGTTGGTGTTTGTGTGGGTGTGTAGGTTTGGGGTGTAGGTTGGGGTGTTTGTGGCTTGGTGGTGGGGGTGTTGGTGGGGTGTTGGGGGGTGATGTGGCGGGGTGTTGTGTGATCTTTTGGTGGTGTGGGAGGTAAGTGTTTGTTGTTTGTTCTTTTGTCTGTGGTTTTGTGGTTTCGGGTGGCGTTGTCTTATGGATTGTGTTTGTAGTGTGTCACGGTGCGGGCTTGTGGGGAGGGGGTGATGTGTGTTTGTTTTATTTGGTTTTTTGTAGTATTTTATAGTTTTTTTGTTGTTGTCTGTGCGATTTTAGTTTTTTATTTTATGTGCCGTTTTTTTATGTTGGGTGGTTTTGTTGGGTTATTTTTTTTGTGTGGTCTTGAGTGTTATTTATGGTTTTTTTGTTGTTTTATTGACCTGGTTTTAATTCTGTTTTGTTTTGAGTTGGTCTTTTGTTCGTTTTGTTTAAGGTTGGTTACTTTGAGGTGTTTATGGTTTACCTTGCGGTTGGGCTAGTGGGAGTGTTTTGTTTTGTGTAGGGGTTTTTTTGTTTTTTGTTGTTGTGTTTATTTGTGTGTGTTTATTTTTTTTGTGTTTTTTTTTGTTGTGTGCTGTTGTTTGTGTTGTGTTTGTCTGTTTGTTGTTGTTTGTGGTGAGTGTTTGTGGTATTGTTTTTTTGTTTTGCATTGGTTGGTGTGTGTTGTTGTGTTGTTCGGGGTTGTTGTTGTGTTGTTGTGTTGTTGTGTTGTGTTTGTGTTTGTGTGTTGTGTGTTTGTTGTTGTGTTGTGTTGTGTTTGTTGTTTGTGTTGTGTTGTGTGTTGTTGTGTTGTTGTTTGTTTTGTGTTGTGTTTGTTGTTGTGTGTGTTGTTTGTGTTGTTGTGTGTTGTGTTTGTGTTGTTTGTTGTGTTTGTGTTGTTTTGTTGTGTGTTGTTGTGTTGTGTTTGTGTTGTGTTGTTGTTTGTGTTGTTGTGTTTGTGTTGTTTGTTGTGTGTTTGTTGTTTGTGTGTTGTGTTGTGTTGTTGTGTTTGTGTTGTTGTTTGTTTGTGTGTTGTGTTGTTGTGTGTTGTGTTGTGTTTTGTTGTGTTGTTGTGTTGTTGTGTTTGTTGTGTGTTGTGTTTTTTGTTGTGTTGTTGTTTGTGTTGTGTGTTTGTTGTTGTTGTGTTTTGTTGTGTTGTTGTGTTGTGTTGTGTGTTGTTTGTGTGTGTGTTGTTGTTGTTGTGTTTGTTGTTGTGTTGTGTTGTTGTGTTGTTTGTTTGTGTTTGTGTTGTGTTGTTTGTTGTGTTGTGTTGTTGTTTGTTGTGTTGTTTGTGTGTTGTTGTTTTGTTGTGTTGTTGTGTGTTTGTGTGTTGTTGTGTTTTGTGTGTTGTGTTTGTGTTGTTTGTTGTTGTGTTGTGTTTGTGTGTTTTGTTGTTTGTTGTTGTGTTGTGTTTGTGTTTGTGTGTTTGTGTTTGTTGTTTGTTGTGTTGTTTGTGTTGTGTGTTTGTTGTTGTGTGTTGTGTTTGTTGTTTGTTGTGTTTGTGTGTTGTTGTTTGTTGTTTGTTTGTGTTGTTGTGTGTTTTGTTTGTGTTGTGTTTGTGTGTTGTGTGTTGTTGTGTGTGTTGTTGTTTGTTGTGTGTTTTGTGTGTGTTGTTTGTGTTGTTGTTGTTGTGTTGTGTTGTTGTTTGTGTGTTGTGTGTTTTGTTGTGTTGTGTTTGTTGTTTGTTTGTGTTGTGTTTGTTGTTGTGTTGTGTTTGTGTGTTGTTGTTTGTTGTGTTGTTGTGTTGTTTGTTGTGTGTTGTGTTTGTTGTGTGTTTTGTTTGTGTGTGTTGTTGTGTTGTTGTGTGTTGTTGTGTTTGTGTGTGTTGTTTGTTTTGTGTGTTGTTTGTTGTGTGTTTGTGTTGTTTTGTGTTGTTGTGTGTTTGTGTTGTGTTTGTTGTGTTGTGTTGTGTTGTTGTTTGTGTGTTTTGTTGTGTTTGTGTTTGTTGTGTTGTTGTTGTGTTGTTTGTGTTGTGTGTTTGTTGTTTGTGTTGTGTTGTGTGTTGTTTTGTTTGTGTGTTGTTGTGTTGTTGTGTTTGTTGTTGTTGTGTTTGTTTGTGTGTTGTTGTGTTTGTGTTGTGTTTGTGTTGTTTGTTGTTGTGTTTGTGTGTGTTTTGTGTTTTTGTTGTGTTGTTTGTTGTTGTGTGTGTTGTGTTGTGTGTTTTGTGTTGTTGTTGTGTTGTGTTTTGTTTGTGTTTGTGTGTTGTTTGTGTTGTGTGTGTTGTTTGTGTTGTTGTGTGTTGTTTGTGTGTTGTTGTGTTTGTTGTGTTGTGTTTGTTGTTGTTTGTGTTGTGTTGTTGTTTGTGTGTTGTGTTTGTTGTGTTGTTGTTGTTTGTGTTTTGTGTTGTTTGTGTGTGTTGTGTTGTTGTTGTGTGTTTGTGTTTGTTGTTTGTTGTGTTGTTTGTGTGTGTTGTTGTGTTGTTGTTTTGTGTTGTTGTTGTGTTGTTGTTGTGTTGTTGTTTGTTGTTGTGTTGTGTTTGTGTGTTGTTGTTTGTTGTGTTGTTGTTTGTGTGTTGTGTTGTTTGTGTGTTGTTGTTGTGTTGTTTTGTTGTGTTTGTTGTGTTGTGTTTGTGTTGTTTGTGTTGTTTTGTGTTGTTTGTTGTTGTGTTTGTTGTTGTTGTGTGTGTTGTTGTGTTTGTGTTGTTGTTTTGTTTGTGTTGTTTGTGTGTGTGTTTGTGTTTTGTGTTGTGTTTGTTGTGTTGTGTTGTTGTGTGTTTGTTGTGTTGTGTTGTTTGTGTTGTTGTGTTTGTTGTGTTGTGTTTGTTTGTGTTTGTGTGTTGTTGTGTTGTTTGTGTGTTTGTTTGTTGTGTGTTGTGTGTTTTTGTTGTTGTGTTGTGTTGTTTGTGTTGTGTTTGTTGTGTGTTTGTGTTGTTTGTGTTGTGTTGTTGTTTGTGTTGTTTGTGTTGTTGTTGTGTTTGTTGTTGTGTTGTGTTTGTTTTGTGTGTTGTTTGTGTGTTGTGTTGTGTTTTGTTGTGTGTTGTTTGTGTTGTGTTTGTTGTTTGTTGTGTTGTGTTGTTGTTTTGTGTTGTGTGTTGTTTGTGTTGTTGTTGTGTTTGTGTGTTTGTTGTGTGTTGTGTGTTGTTGTTTGTGTTGTTGTTTGTGTGTTGTGTTGTGTTGTTTGTTGTTTTGTTTGTGTTGTTGTGTTTGTTGTGTTGTGTTGTTTGTTGTGTGTTGTTGTTGTGTTGTTGTTGTGTTTGTTTGTTGTTGTGTTTGTTGTGTGTTGTTGTGTGTTTGTGTTGTTGTGTTGTGTTGTTTGTTGTGTGTTTGTGTGTTGTGTTTGTTGTTGTGTTGTGTGTGTTGTGTGTTGTTGTGTTGTTTGTGTGTTGTGTTTGTGTTGTTGTTTGTGTGTGTTTGTTTGTTGTGTTGTTGTGTGTTTGTTGTGTTGTGTTGTTGTTGTTGTTTGTTGTGTTGTGTTTGTGTTGTTGTTTGTGTGTTGTGTGTTTGTTGTGTGTGTTGTTGTTTTGTGTTTGTTTGTTGTTGTGTGTTTGTGTTGTTTGTTGTTGTGTTTGTTGTTTGTGTGTTGTTTGTGTGTTGTTTGTTGTTGTGTTGTGTGTTGTTTGTGTGTTTGTGTGTTGTGTTGTGTTGTGTGTTTTGTTGTTGTGTTTGTTGTTGTTTTGTGTGTGTGTTGTTGTTTGTGTGTTGTTGTTTTGTTGTTGTGTGTGTTGTTGTGTTGTGTTGTTGTGTTTTTGTGTGTTTGTGTTGTGTGTTGTTGTTGTTTTGTGTTGTGTTGTTGTTGTTTGTTGTGTGTTTGTTTGTGTGTTGTTGTTTGTTGTGTTTGTGTGTGTTGTGTGTTGTTTTGTTGTGTGTTGTTGTTGTGTTGTTGTTTGTGTTGTTGTTGTGTTGTTGTGTGTTTTGTTGTTGTTGTTGTTGTTTGTGTTGTTTGTGTTTGTGTGTTGTTGTGTTGTGTTTGTTGTTGTTTGTGTGTTGTTGTTGTGTTGTGTTTGTTGTTTTGTTGTTTGTTGTTGTGTTTTGTTGTGTGTTTGTTTGTGTGTTGTTGTTGTTTTGTTGTGTTTGTTGTGTTTGTGTTTTGTTGTTGTGTTTGTGTGTTTGTTTTGTGTTGTTGTTTTGTTTGTGTGTTGTGTTTGTTGTGTTTGTGTTTGTTGTGTGTTTTGTGTTGTGTTTGTTGTTTGTTGTGTGTTGTGTTGTTGTGTTGTGTTTTGTGTGTTGTTGTTTGTGTTTGTTGTTGTTGTTGTGTTTTGTGTGTGTGTTTGTTTGTGTTGTGTTTTGTTGTGTTGTTGTTTGTTGTGTTTTGTGTTGTGTGTTGTTTGTGTGTTGTTTGTGTGTGTTGTGTTGTGTTGTTGTGTTGTGTTTGTGTTGTTGTGTTGTTGTGTTGTGTGTTGTGTTGTGTGTTTGTTTGTGTTTTGTTGTGTGTGTTGTGTTTGTTGTTGTTGTTTGTGTTGTTGTTTGTGTTGTTGTTGTTGTTTTGTGTTGTGTTTGTGTTGTGTTTGTTGTGTTGTTTTTGTGTTGTGTTTTGTTGTGTTGTGTTGTGTTTTTGTGTGTGTTGTTTGTTTGTGTGTTGTGTGTTGTGTTGTGTTGTGTGTGTTTGTGTGTTGTTTGTTGTTGTTTGTGTGTTTGTTTGTGTTGTTGTGTGTTGTTGTTTGTGTTGTTTGTTGTGTTTTGTTTGTTGTTGTGTGTTGTTGTGTTTGTGTGTGTTTGTTTGTGTTTGTGTTGTTGTGTTGTTTGTGTTGTTTTGTGTTTTGTTGTGTGTTGTGTGTTGTGTGTTGTGTTTTGTGTTGTGTTTGTTTGTGTGTTGTGTTGTTGTTGTTTGTGTTGTGTTGTGTTGTTGTTGTGTTGTGTTGTTTGTGTGTGTGTTTGTGTTTGTTTGTTGTTGTTGTGTGTTTTGTGTTGTTGTTGTGTTTGTTGTGTTGTGTTGTTTTGTTGTTGTGTGTTGTTGTGTTTGTTGTTGTTTGTTGTTTGTGTTGTGTTTGTGTGTTGTTTGTTGTGTTTGTTGTTTGTGTTGTTGTTGTGTGTTGTTTGTTGTGTTGTTGTGTTGTTGTTTGTTGTGTGTTGTGTGTTTGTTTGTTGTGTTGTGTTTGTGTTGTTGTTGTGTTGTTGTGTTTGTGTTGTTGTGTTGTTGTGTTGTTGTTGTGTTTTGTTGTGTGTTGTTGTGTTTTGTGTTGTTTGTTGTGTTTGTGTGTTTGTTTGTGTGTTGTTTTGTGTTGTGTTGTTGTTTGTGTTGTGTTGTTTTGTGTGTTGTTTGTGTTGTGTGTTTGTGTTTGTTGTGTTGTGTGTTTGTTGTGTTGTGTTGTTGTTGTTGTGTTGTGTTGTGTGTTGTTGTTGTTGTTTGTGTGTTTGTGTTGTTTGTGTTGTGTGTGTTGTGTGTTTTTGTGTTTGTTGTTTGTGTTGTTTGTGTTTGTTGTTTGTTGTGTGTTTGTGTTGTTTTGTTGTTGTGTTTGTTGTTTGTTGTTGTGTGTGTGTTGTTGTTTGTGTTGTTGTGTTGTGTTGTGTGTGTTGTTTTGTGTGTTTGTTTGTGTGTTGTTTGTTTGTTGTTGTTGTGTTGTTGTGTGTTTGTTGTGTGTTTGTGTTTGTGTTGTGTGTTGTGTGTTTGTTGTTGTTGTTGTTGTGTTGTGTGTTTGTTGTGTGTTGTGTTGTTTGTGTTTTGTTGTTGTTGTTGTTTGTGTTGTTGTTTGTGTGTGTGTTGTTTGTTGTGTGTTGTGTTGTTGTGTTTGTGTGTGTTGTTTGTGTTTGTTGTGTTTGTTGTTGTGTTTGTTGTGTTTGTGTTGTTGTGTGTTGTTGTGTTTGTTGTTTGTGTTGTTTGTTGTTGTTGTGTTTGTGTGTTGTTGTGTTGTGTTGTTTTGTTGTTGTGTGTTTTGTTTGTGTTGTTGTGTGTTTGTGTGTGTTGTTGTTGTGTTGTTGTGTTTTTGTGTTGTGTTGTGTTTTGTGTTGTGTTGTGTTGTGTTGTTGTTTGTGTTGTTGTGTTTGTGTGTTGTTGTGTGTTTGTGTTGTTGTTGTGTTGTTTGTGTTGTGTTGTTGTGTTGTGTTGTTTTGTGTGTGTGTGTTTGTTGTTGTGTTGTTTGTGTGTTTGTGTTGTTGTTGTGTTGTGTTGTTGTGTTTGTGTTGTTTTTGTGTTGTGTTGTTGTGTTGTGTTTGTGTTGTTGTTTGTGTGTGTTGTGTTGTTGTTTGTGTTGTTGTTTGTGTTTTGTTGTGTGTTGTTGTTTGTTGTTGTTGTGTTGTGTTTGTTGTTGTGTGTTGTTGTGTGTTGTTTGTTGTTGTGTGTGTTGTTGTGTGTTGTTGTGTTGTGTTTTGTGTGTTGTGTTGTTTTGTTTGTTGTGTTGTTTGTGTGTGTTGTGTTGTTTGTGTTGTTGTTTGTGTGTTGTGTTTGTTGTGTGTGTTTGTGTTTGTGTTGTTGTGTTTGTGTTGTGTTGTGTTGTTGTGTGTTTGTTTGTTGTGTGTTGTTGTTTTGTGTTGTTGTGTTGTGTTGTGTTGTTGTGTTTTGTGTGTTGTGTGTTGTTGTGTTTGTTGTTTGTGTTTTGTTGTTTGTGTTGTGTTTGTTGTTGTTTGTTGTTTGTGTTGTGTGTTGTTGTGTTTTGTGTGTGTTGTTTGTGTTGTGTTGTTTGTGTTTGTGTGTGTTGTTTGTGTTGTTGTTGTTTGTGTGTTTTGTTGTGTTGTGTTTTGTTGTTGTGTTGTTGTTGTGTGTTGTTTTGTGTGTTTGTTGTGTTTGTTTGTGTTGTGTGTGTTGTTTGTTGTGTGTTGTGTTGTTGTGTGTTGTGTGTTTGTTGTGTGTTGTTGTTTGTGTTGTTTGTTGTTTGTGTTGTGTGTTGTGTTTTGTGTTGTGTTGTTTGTGTGTTGTGTTGTGTTGTTGTTTGTGTGTTGTTGTTGTTGTTTGTGTTGTGTGTGTTTTGTTGTGTTGTTGTGTTGTGTTTGTGTGTGTTGTGTTTGTTGTGTTGTGTTTGTGTTGTTGTTTTGTTGTGTTTGTGTTGTTGTGTTGTGTGTGTTGTGTGTTTGTTGTGTTGTGTGTGTTTTGTTGTTGTTTTGTGTGTTGTGTTTGTGTTGTGTTTGTGTTGTTGTTGTGTTGTTGTTGTGTGTTTGTTGTGTGTGTTGTTTGTGTTTGTTGTTGTTTGTGTGTTGTGTGTTTTGTTTGTTGTTGTGTGTTGTGTTGTTTGTGTTTGTGTGTTGTGTTGTTGTGTGTTGTTGTTTGTGTTGTGTGTGTTTGTTGTTGTGTTGTGTGTTGTTGTGTTTTGTTGTTGTGTGTGTTTGTTGTTGTGTTGTTGTGTTTTGTTGTTTTGTGTTTTGTTGTGTTGTGTTGTGTTGTTGTTTTGTGTTGTGTTGTTTGTTTGTTGTGTTGTTGTGTGTTTGTTGTGTTGTGTGTTTGTGTGTTTTGTTGTTTGTTGTGTTGTTTGTTGTGTTGTGTTGTGTTGTTGTGTGTTGTGTTTGTTGTGTTGTTGTGTTGTGTTGTTGTGTGTGTTTGTGTTGTTGTTGTTTGTTGTGTGTGTTGTGTTGTTGTTGTGTTGTTTTGTGTGTGTTGTGTTGTGTTTGTGTGTTGTTTTGTTGTGTGTGTTGTGTTTGTGTGTTTGTGTGTTGTTGTGTTTGTGTTGTTGTTGTGTTGTTTGTGTGTTTGTGTTGTTGTGTGTGTTTGTGTGTTGTTGTTGTTTGTGTTTTGTGTGTGTTGTTGTTGTGTTGTGTTGTGTGTTGTGTGTGTTGTTGTTTGTTTTGTGTGTTGTGTGTTGTGTTGTGTGTTTGTGTTGTTGTGTGTTGTTGTTGTTTGTTGTGTGTTTGTGTTGTGTTGTGTTTGTGTTGTGTTGTGTGTGTTGTTTGTTGTTTGTGTGTTGTTGTTTGTGTTGTGTTTTGTTGTGTTGTGTGTTTGTTGTTTGTGTTGTTGTGTGTTTGTGTTGTGTGTTGTTTGTGTTGTTGTGTTGTGTTGTTGTGTGTGTGTTGTTGTGTTTGTGTTGTGTTGTTTGTGTTGTTGTTTGTGTTGTTTGTTTGTGTTTGTTTGTGTTGTGTTTGTGTTTGTGTGTTTGTTGTGTTGTGTGTTTGTTGTTGTGTTTGTGTGTTTTGTTGTGTTGTGTTGTTGTGTTGTGTGTTTGTTGTGTGTGTTTGTTGTGTTTTGTTTGTGTTTGTTGTGTGTTTGTTGTGTTGTGTTGTGTGTTTGTGTTGTTGTTGTGTTGTGTGTTGTGTTGTTTGTTGTGTTGTTGTTGTGTTTGTGTTGTTGTTGTGTTGTTTGTGTTTTTGTGTGTTGTGTTGTTGTGTTGTGTTTGTTGTGTGTTGTTTGTTGTGTTTGTTGTTTGTGTTGTGTTTGTTGTGTTTGTTTTGTGTTGTGTGTTGTGTTGTTGTTGTGTTGTTGTGTTGTTTGTGTGTTGTTGTGTTTTGTTGTGTTGTTGTGTGTTGTGTTTGTTGTGTGTTGTGTTGTTTGTGTTTTGTTGTGTTTGTGTTTGTGTTGTTTGTTGTGTGTGTTTGTGTTTGTGTGTTGTGTGTTGTGTTGTTTGTTGTGTTTGTTGTTGTTTGTGTGTTGTGTTGTGTTGTTTGTGTGTTGTTGTGTTGTTGTGTTTGTGTTGTTGTGTTGTGTTGTGTTGTTGTTTGTTGTTGTGTTTGTTTTGTTGTGTTGTGTTTGTGTTTGTTGTGTGTGTTGTTGTTGTGTTGTGTGTTTGTTGTGTTGTTTGTGTTGTTTGTTGTGTTTGTTGTGTTGTTGTTGTGTGTTTGTTGTGTGTTTGTTTTGTGTGTTGTTTGTGTTTTGTGTTGTTTGTGTTGTTGTGTTTTGTGTGTTGTTGTGTTGTTGTGTGTTGTGTTGTTGTGTTTGTGTTGTGTTTGTGTTTTGTTGTTTGTGTTGTTTGTGTGTTGTGTTTGTTGTGTTGTTGTTGTGTGTTGTGTTGTTGTGTTGTGTGTTGTTTGTTGTGTGTTGTGTGTTGTGTTGTGTTGTTGTGTGTTTGTTGTGTTGTTTGTGTTGTTGTTTGTTGTGTTGTGGTTTTTGTGTTGTGTGTTTGTGTGTGTTGTTGTGTTTGTTGTTTGTGTTGTGTTTGTGTTGTGTGTTGTTGTGTGTTGTTGTTGTGTGTTTGTTGTTTGTGTTGTGTTGTGTGTTGTTGTTTGTGTTGTGTGTGTTGTTGTGTTGTTTTGTTTGTTGTGTTGTGTTGTGTGTTGTTGTGTTTGTGTTGTTGTTTGTGTGTGTGTGTTGTGTTTGTGTTGTTGTTGTGTGTTGTGTTGTGTGTTGTTGTTGTGTGTTTGTTGTTGTGTGTGTTGTTGTGTGTGTTGTTTGTGTGTTGTGTGTTGTGTTTGTGTGTTGTGTGTTTGTGTGTGTGTGTTGTTTTGTGTTGTTGTGTGTTGTTTGTTGTTGTTGTGTTGTGTGTGTTGTGTTTGTTGTGTGTTTTGTTGTTGTGTTTGTGTTGTTTGTGTTGTTGTTGTGTTGTTTGTGTTGTGTTGTGTTGTTTGTTGTGTTGTTGTGTTGTGTGTGTGTTGTGTGTTTGTGTTTGTTGTGTTTGTGTTTGTTGTGTGTGTTGTTGTGTTGTGTGTTTTGTGTTGTGTTGTGTGTTGTTTTGTTGTTGTGTGTTGTGTTGTTTGTTGTTTGTTGTTTGTGTGTTGTTGTTTGTGTGTTGTGTGTTGTGTGTTGTGTGTTTTGTGTTGTGTGTTTTGTTGTGTTTGTGTGTTGTTGTTTTGTTGTGTTGTGTTTGTGTTGTTGTTGTGTGTTGTGTGTTGTTGTTGTGTTTGTTGTTGTTTGTGTTGTGTTGTGTGTTTGTGTGTTGTGTTGTGTTTTGTTGTGTGTTTTGTTGTTGTTGTGTTGTGTGTTTGTTGTTTGTGTTTGTGTGTTGTTGTGTGTTGTGTTGTGTGTGTTTGTTGTTGTGTGTGTTGTTGTGTTGTTGTTGTTTGTTGTTTGTGTTGTTGTGTGTTGTTGTTGTGTGTTTGTTTGTTGTTTTGTTGTGTGTTGTGTTGTGTGTGTTGTGTGTGTTGTGTTGTGTTTTGTTTGTTGTTGTTTGTGTGTTGTGTGTTGTGTTTGTTGTTGTGTGTTTTGTTGTGTGTTGTTTTGTGTGTTGTTGTGTTTGTGTGTGTTGTGTGTTGTTTGTTGTTTGTTGTGTGTTGTGTGTTGTGTGTTTGTGTTGTGTGTTGTGTTGTGTGTTGTTTGTGTTGTGTGTGTTTGTGTTGTTGTTGTGTTGTGTGTTGTTGTGTTGTTTGTTTTGTGTGTTGTGTTGTGTTGTTGTGTTGTTGTGTTGTGTTGTGTTGTGTTTGTTGTGTGTTTTGTGTTGTGTTTGTTGTTGTGTTGTGTTGTTTGTGTGTTGTGTGTTGTTTGTTGTGTTGTGTGTTTGTTGTGTGTTGTGTGTTTGTTGTGTTGTGTTGTGTGTTTGTTGTTGTGTTTTGTGTGTTTGTGTTTGTGTTGTTGTGTGTTTGTTGTTTGTGTGTGTTGTTGTGTTGTTGTGTTTGTTGTGTGTTGTTGTGTTGTTTTGTTGTTTGTGTTGTTGTTGTGTTGTTGTGTGTTTGTTGTGTGTTGTGTTGTTTGTGTTGTGTTGTTGTTTGTTGTTTGTGTTGTTGTTGTGTTGTTTTGTTGTTGTGTTTGTTGTTGTTGTGTTGTGTTTGTGTGTGTTGTTGTGTGTTTGTTGTGTGTTGTGTGTTGTTGTTGTGTTTGTTTGTTTGTGTGTGTTTGTTGTGTGTTTGTGTGTGTGTTGTTGTTGTGTGTTTTGTGTTGTTGTTGTGTTTGTTTGTGTTGTGTGTTTTGTTGTGTTGTTGTTGTTGTTGTGTGTTGTGTTTGTGTGTTGTGTGTTTGTTGTTTGTGTTGTGTTGTGTTGTTGTTGTGTTGTGTTGTTTGTGTGTTGTGTTGTGTTGTGTTGTGTTTGTTGTTGTGTTGTGTTGTGTGTTTTGTTGTGTGTGTTTGTTGTGTGTTGTGTTGTTTGTGTTGTTGTGTTTGTGTGTGTTGTGTTGTTGTTGTGTGTTGTTTGTGTGTTGTTGTTTGTTGTGTGTGTTTTGTGTTGTTGTGTGTGTTGTTGTGTTTTGTTGTGTTGTGTGTTTTGTGTGTTTGTGTTTGTTGTTTGTGTGTTGTTTGTGTGTGTTGTTTGTTGTGTTGTTGTGTTGTGTTTTGTGTGTTGTGTTGTTTGTGTTGTGTGTTTGTTGTGTTGTGTTGTGTGTTGTTTGTGTGTTGTGTTGTTGTTGTGTTGTGTTGTGTTTTGTGTGTGTTGTGTTGTTGTTTGTTGTGTGTTGTGTGTTGTGTTGTTGTGTTGTGTGTTGTGTGTTGTTGTTGTTTGTGTTGTGTTGTTGTTGTGTTTGTTTTGTGTTTGTGTTGTGTTTGTGTTTGTGTTGTGTGTTTGTGTGTGTGTTTGTTGTTTGTGTGTTTGTGTTGTTGTTGTGTTGTTGTTTGTGTGTGTTGTTTGTTGTGTTGTGTTTGTTGTGTGTTTGTTGTGTGTTGTTTGTGTGTTGTGTTTGTGTTGTGTGTTGTGTTGTGTTTGTGTGTTTGTGTTGTGTTGTTTGTTGTGTGTGTTGTGTTTTGTTGTGTTGTGTTTGTGTTTTGTTGTGTGTTGTTGTGTTTGTGTTTGTGTGTTTGTGTGTTGTTGTGTTGTGTTTGTTTGTGTGTTGTTGTTTGTGTGTGTTTTTGTTGTGTGTTGTTGTGTTGTGTTGTTGTTTGTTGTGTTGTGTTTGTGTGTTGTTGTTTGTTTTGTGTTTGTTGTGTTTGTGTGTGTGTTTGTGTGTTGTTGTTTGTTGTGTTTGTGTTGTTTTTGTTGTGTTGTTGTGTTTGTGTGTTTGTGTTTGTGTTGTTTGTGTGTTTTGTTGTTTGTGTTGTGTGTTTGTTTTGTTGTGTTGTGTGTTGTTTGTTGTTTGTGTGTGTTGTTTGTGTTGTTGTGTTGTTGTGTGTTGTGTTGTTTGTGTGTTGTTGTTGTGTGTTTGTGTTGTTGTGTTTGTTGTGTTGTGTTGTTGTTGTGTTTGTTGTTGTGTGTTTGTTGTTGTGTTGTGTGTTGTGTTGTGTTGTGTTGTTGTGTTGTGTGTTTTTGTTGTTGTGTGTTTGTGTGTTGTTGTGTGTTGTGTGTTTGTTGTTTTGTGTTGTTGTGTTTGTTGTTGTGTTGTTTGTGTGTGTTGTGTTGTTGTGTTGTTGTGTTGTTTTGTGTGTGTTGTGTTGTGTGTTTTGTGTTTGTTGTGTGTTGTGTTGTTTGTGTGTTTTGTTGTTGTGTTTGTGTGTGTTTGTGTTGTGTTGTTGTGTTGTGTGTTGTTTTTGTGTTGTTGTGTGTTTGTTGTGTTTTGTGTTGTTGTTTGTTGTGTTTGTGTTGTTTTGTGTGTTGTGTTGTTTGTTGTGTTGTGTTGTTGTTTGTGTTGTTTTGTTGTGTGTTGTGTTGTGTTGTTGTGTTGTTTGTGTGTTGTTGTTGTGTGTTGTTGTGTTTGTTGTGTTGTGTGTTGTTTGTTGTGTTGTTTGTGTGTTGTGTTGTGTTGTTTTGTTGTGTTTGTTGTGTTGTTGTTGTGTGTTGTTGTTGTTGTTGTGTTTTGTTGTTGTGTTTGTTGTTGTGTTGTGTGTGTTTGTTTGTTTTGTGTGTTGTGTTGTGTGTTTGTTGTTGTGTTTGTGTGTTGTTGTTGTTGTGTGTTGTTGTTGTTGTGTTGTGTGTTGTGTTGTTGTGTTGTGTTGTGTTTTGTTTGTGTGTTGTGTTTGTGTGTTTGTTGTTGTGTGTTGTTGTGTGTTTGTGTGTGTTGTGTTGTTTGTGTTGTTGTTTGTGTTGTGTGTGTTTGTTGTGTTTTTGTGTTGTGTTTGTGTTGTTGTGTGTGTTTGTGTTGTTTTGTGTGTGTTGTGTTGTTTGTTGTTGTGTTTTGTTTGTTGTTTGTGTGTGTTGTGTTGTTTGTTGTTGTTGTGTTTGTTGTGTGTTTGTGTTTGTTGTTGTTTGTTGTGTGTTGTTTGTGTTGTGTGTTTGTTGTTGTGTGTTGTGTTTGTGTTTTGTGTTGTGTTGTTTGTGTGTTGTGTGTTTGTGTTGTGTTGTGTTTGTGTGTTGTGTTGTTGTGTTGTTGTTGTGTTTTTGTGTTGTTGTGTTTGTTGTGTTGTGTGTTTGTGTTGTGTTTGTTTGTGTTGTTGTGTGTTGTGTTGTTGTGTGTTGTGTGTTTGTTGTGTTGTGTTGTTGTTTGTTGTGTTGTTTGTGTTGTGTTGTTGTGTTGTTGTGTGTTGTTTGTTGTTTGTGTTTGTGTTGTGTGTTTGTTGTGTTGTGTTGTTGTGTTGTGTTGTGTTGTTTTGTGTGTTGTTGTTGTGTTTGTGTTGTGTTTGTGTTGTGTTGTTGTGTTGTTTTGTTTGTGTGTTGTTGTTGTTTGTTGTTTGTTGTGTTTGTGTGTTGTGTGTTGTTGTGTTGTGTTTTTTGTTGTGTTGTGTTGTGTGTTGTGTGTTGTTGTTTGTGTTGTTGTTGTGTTGTTGTGTTGTTTGTGTGTGTTGTGTGTGTGTTTTGTTTGTTTGTGTTGTTGTTTGTGTTGTTGTGTTTTGTGTGTTTGTTGTTGTGTTGTTGTTGTTTGTGTTTGTTGTTTTGTGTTGTGTTTGTTTGTTGTGTTTGTGTGTTTGTGTTGTTGTGTGTTTGTTTGTGTTGTTGTGTTTTGTGTTGTGTTGTTTGTTGTGTGTTGTGTTTGTTGTGTGTTTGTGTTTGTGTTTGTTGTGTGTTGTTGTGTTGTGTGTTTGTTGTTGTGTTGTTTGTGTTGTGTTGTGTTGTTTGTTGTGTTTGTGTGTTGTGTTTGTTGTGTTGTTTTGTTGTTTTGTTGTGTGTTGTTGTTTGTGTTGTTTGTGTGTTTTGTTGTTGTGTTGTGTTGTGTTTGTTTGTGTTGTTGTTGTGTTGTGTGTTGTTGTTTGTTGTTTGTGTTGTTTGTGTTTGTGTGTTGTTTGTGTGTGTTGTTGTGTTTGTTGTGTTTTGTGTTGTGTGTTGTGTGTTGTTGTTTTGTGTTGTGTGTTGTTTGTGTGTTGTTGTGTTGTGTTGTTTGTGTGTTTGTGTTGTTGTGTTTTGTGTGTTGTTGTGTTGTTGTGTTTTGTTGTTGTGTTGTTTGTGTTTTGTGTTGTGTGTTGTGTTTTTGTGTTGTGTGTTGTTGTGTGTTTGTTTTGTGTTGTGTTGTGTGTTGTTGTGTTGTGTTTTGTTGTGTTGTGTGTTTGTTGTGTTGTTTGTGTGTTTGTGTGTTTGTGTTTGTTGTTTGTGTGTTTGTTGTTGTGTGTTGTTTGTGTTGTGTTGTGTTGTTGTGTTGTTTTGTTGTTTGTTTTGTTGTGTGTTGTTTGTGTTGTTGTTTGTGTTGTGTGTTTGTGTTGTTTGTGTTGTGTGTTTGTGTTGTTGTTGTTGTGTTGTGTGTTGTTGTTTGTTGTTTGTGTGTTTGTTTGTTGTTTTGTGTTGTGTGTTGTTTGTTGTTGTGTGTTGTGTTTGTGTGTTGTTGTGTGTTTGTGTGTGTTTGTGTTTGTGTTGTTGTTGTGTTGTGTTTGTTGTGTGTTGTTGTGTTGTGTGTTGTGTTTGTTGTTGTGTGTTGTTTGTGTTGTTTGTGTGTTGTTTGTGTTGTGTTGTGTTTGTGTGTGTTGTTTGTGTGTTGTGTTGTGTGTTTGTTGTTGTGTTGTTGTTTGTGTGTTGTTGTGTTGTGTTGTTGTTTGTGTGTGTTGTTTGTGTTGTTGTGTGTTGTTGTTGTTTGTGTTGTGTGTTGTGTTGTTTTGTTGTTTGTGTGTTTTGTGTTGTGTTGTTGTGTTTGTGTTTGTGTGTGTTGTGTTGTGTTGTGTTGTTTTGTGTGTTGTGTTTGTGTGTTGTGTTTTGTTGTGTTGTGTTGTGTTGTTTGTGTTGTGTGTTTGTGTTTGTTGTTTGTTGTGTTTGTTGTGTGTGTTGTGTTGTGTTTGTGTGTTGTTGTTGTGTTTGTGTTTGTGTTGTTGTTTGTGTTGTTTGTGTGTTTGTTGTGTTGTTTGTTGTTTGTGTGTTGTGTGTTGTGTTGTGTGTTTGTGTTGTGTGTTTGTTGTTTGTGTTGTTGTGTTGTGTGTTTGTGTGTTTGTTGTGTGTTGTTGTGTGTTTGTTTTGTGTTGTGTGTTGTGTTGTGTGTTTTGTTGTGTGTGTTTGTTGTGTTTTGTTGTTTGTGTGTTTGTGTTTGTTGTGTTTTTGTGTGTTTGTTGTGTTTGTTTGTTTGTGTTGTGTTTGTTGTTGTTTGTTTGTGTGTTGTGTTGTGTTGTGTTGTTTGTGTGTTGTGTTTTGTGTGTTTGTGTTGTTGTGTTGTGTTGTGTGTTGTGTGTTTGTTGTGTTGTGTTGTGTTGTGTTGTGTGTTTGTGTGTTGTTTGTTTGTGTTTGTTGTGTTGTTGTTGTTGTTTGTGTTTGTGTTGTTGTTGTGTGTTGTTGTTGTGTGTGTTGTTTGTGTTGTGTTGTTGTGTTGTTGTGTTTTGTTGTGTTGTTTGTGTGTGTTTGTTGTTGTGTGTTTGTGTTGTGTGTTGTTTTGTTGTGTTTGTTGTTTGTGTTTGTTGTTGTTGTGTTTGTGTTGTGTTGTTGTGTGTGTTTGTTGTTGTGTTTGTTGTTGTGTTTTTGTTGTGTGTTTGTGTTGTGTTTGTGTTGTTGTGTTTTGTTGTTTGTGTTTTGTTGTTGTTGTGTTGTGTTGTGTTTTGTGTGTTGTTGTTGTTGTTTGTGTGTTGTTGTTTGTGTGTTTGTGTGTTGTGTTGTTGTGTGTTGTGTTGTTTGTTGTGTTGTGTTTGTTGTTGTTTGTGTTGTGTTGTTTGTGTTGTTGTTGTGTTGTGTGTTTTGTTGTGTTGTTGTTTGTGTGTGTGTTGTTGTTGTTGTGTTTGTGTTTGTGTTGTTGTTGTGTTGTGTTTGTTGTGTTGTTTGTTTTGTTGTGTTGTGTTTGTGTGTTGTGTTTGTTTGTTGTGTTTGTGTGTGTTGTTTGTGTGTTGTTGTGTTTTGTTGTGTTTGTGTTGTTTGTTGTTGTGTGTTGTGTTGTTTTGTGTTGTGTGTTTGTTGTTGTGTTTGTTGTGTGTTGTTTGTGTGTTGTGTTGTGTTTGTTGTTTGTTGTGTTTTGTTTGTGTTTGTTGTTTGTGTTGTGTTTTGTGTTTGTTGTTTGTGTTGTTTGTTGTGTTGTTGTGTTTGTGTGTTGTGTGTTGTTGTGTTTGTTTGTGTGTTTTGTGTTTGTTGTGTTTGTTGTGTTGTGTGTTGTTTTGTGTTTGTGTGTTGTTGTTGTGTGTTTTGTGTTGTGTTGTGTGTTGTTGTGTGTGTTGTTTGTGTTGTTTGTGTTGTGTTGTTGTGTTGTTGTTTGTGTGTTTGTGTGTTTGTTGTTGTGTTTTGTGTTGTGTTTGTGTGTTTGTTGTGTTGTTTGTTGTTGTGTTTGTTTGTGTGTTTTTGTGTTGTTGTGTTGTGTGTGTTGTGTTTGTTGTGTTGTGTTGTTTGTGTTGTGTTGTTTGTTGTTTGTGTGTGTTTGTGTGTTTGTGTTGTGTTGTTTGTGTGTGTTGTTGTTGTGTTGTTGTGTTTTGTTGTGTTGTGTTGTTTGTTGTGTTGTTGTTTGTTGTGTGTTGTGTTTTGTGTTGTTTTGTGTGTTGTGTTTTGTTTGTGTTTGTTGTTTGTGTTTGTTGTGTTGTGTGTTTGTGTTGTTTGTGTGTGTTGTGTTTTGTTTGTTGTTGTGTTGTGTTGTTTGTGTTGTTTGTTTGTTTTGTTGTGTTTGTGTGTTTGTGTTGTTTTGTGTGTTTGTGTTGTGTTGTGTGTTGTGTTGTTGTGTTGTGTGTTTGTGTGTGTTTGTTGTGTGGTTTGTTTGTTGTTTGTTGTTTGTTGTGTGTTTGTGTTGTGTGTTGTGTTTTTGTTGTTGTGTTGTGTTGTTGTTGTGTTGTGTTGTTTGTGTTGTTGTTTTGTGTTGTTGTGTTTGTTGTGTTGTTTTTGTGTTGTTGTTTGTGTGTTGTTTGTGTGTTTGTGTTGTTGTGTTGTTTGTTTGTGTTGTGTTGTGTGTTGTGTTTTGTTGTGTTGTGTTGTTTTGTGTGTTTGTTGTGTGTGTTTGTTGTTTGTGTGTTGTTTGTGTTTGTTGTTTGTGTTGTTTGTTGTGTTGTTTGTTTGTGTTGTTTGTTGTTTGTGTTGTGTGTTGTTGTTGTGTTGTTGTTTGTGTGTTTTGTGTTGTTTGTTGTGTTGTTTGTGTTTTGTGTGTTGTTTGTGTTTGTTGTGTTTGTTTGTGTGTTGTTTGTGTTTGTGTTGTTTTGTGTTGTTGTGTTTTGTTTGTTTTGTTGTTGTGTTGTTGTGTTGTTTGTGTTTTGTTGTGTTGTGTTGTGTTGTTTGTGTTGTTGTGTTTGTGTTTGTTTGTTGTTGTGTTGTGTGTTTTGTGTTGTTTGTTGTTTTGTGTTTGTGTGTGTTTGTTGTTGTTTGTTGTGTTGTTTTGTGTGTTGTTTTGTGTTGTTGTGTTTGTGTTTGTTGTTGTGTGTTGTGTTTGTTGTTGTTTGTGTTGTTTGTTGTTGTTGTGTTTGTGTTTGTTGTGTTTGTGTGTTGTTGTGTGTTGTGTTGTGTTGTTTGTTGTTGTGTGTTTGTGTTTTGTTGTGTTGTTGTGTTGTTGTGTTGTGTTTGTTGTGTTGTGTTTTGTTGTTGTTGTGTTTGTTGTGTTGTGTTGTTGTTGTGTGTTGTGTTGTTGTTTTGTGTTTGTTGTTTGTGTGTTTGTTGTTGTTTGTTGTGTTGTTTTGTGTTGTTGTTGTGTGTTTGTTGTGTGTGTTGTGTTTGTTGTTTTGTGTTGTGTTGTGTTGTTGTTTGTGTTGTGTTGTTTTGTTTTGTTGTGTTGTTGTTTTGTTTTGTGTTGTGTTGTGTTGTTGTTGTTTTGTGTTTGTGTGTTGTGTTGTGTTTGTGTTGTGTTGTGTTGTGTTTTGTTGTGTTGTTGTTGTGTGTTGTTGTGTGTTTGTGTTTTGTTGTTTTGTTGTGTTTGTTGTGTTTGTTGTTGTGTTGTGTGTTTGTTGTGTTTTTGTTGTTTGTTGTTTTGTGTGTGTTTGTTGTTGTGTTTTTGTTTGTTGTTTGTGTTGTGTGTTTTTGTGTTTGTTGTGTGTTTGTTGTGTTGTGTTTGTGTGTTTGTTTTGTGTTGTGTGTTGTTTGTTGTTGTTGTTTGTTTGTTGTTTTGTTGTGTTGTTTGTGTTTGTTGTGTTTGTGTGTTGTTGTTGTGTTTGTGTTGTTTGTTGTGTTTTGTTTGTTGTTGTGTTGTGTTGGTTTGTTTTTGTGTTGTTTGTGTTGTGTTGTTTGTGTTGTGTTTGTTGTGTTGTTTTGTGTGTTGTGTTGTTTTGTTGTTGTGTTTGTGTTTTGTTGTTTGTTTGTTGTTGTGTTGTGTTGTTGTTTTTGTGTTGTGTTGTGTTGTGTTTTGTTGTTTGTGTTTTGTTGTGTGTTTGTTGTGTTGTTTGTTGTGTTGTTGTTGTGTTGTTTGTGTTGTGTTGTTGTTGTGTTTGTTGTTTTGTGTGTGTTTGTTGTGTGTTTGTGTTGTGTGTTTGTGTTGTTGTTTGTGTTGTTGTTGTGTTTGTGTTGTGTTGTGTTTGTTGTGTTTGTGTTGTTGTGTGTTTGTTGTTGTGTTGTGTTTGTGTGTGTTGTTTGTTGTTGTGTGTTGTTTTGTGTTGTGTTGTTGTTTTGTGTTGTTGTGTGTTGTTTGTTGTTTGTTGTTTGTGTGTTGTTGTTTGTGTTTTGTTTGTGTTGTTTGTGTTGTTGTTGTTTTTGTTGTGTTGTTGTTGTTGTGTGTTTTGTGTTGTGTTTGTGTTTTTGTTGTGTGTTGTTGTGTTTGTGTTGTTGTGTTTGTGTTGTGTGTTGTTGTGTGTTTGTGTTGTGTGTTTGTTTTGTGTTGTTGTTGTTGTTTTGTGTTGTGTTGTTTGTTGTTTGTTTTGTTGTGTGTTTTGTGTTGTTGTGTTGTTTGTTGTTTGTGTTTGTGTTGTTGTGTTGTTGTGTTGTTGTGTGTTTGTTTGTTGTGTTGTGTGTTTGTTTGTGTTGTTTGTGTGTGTTGTGTTGTTTGTGTTGTGTTTGTTGTGTTGTGTGTTTGTTTTGTGTTTGTTTGTGTGTTTGTGTGTTTGTTGTTGTGTTGTTTGTGTTGTTTGTGTTGTGTTTGTTGTGTGTTGTTGTTGTTTTGTTGTTTGTTGTGTGTTTGTTGTTGTGTTGTTGTTGTTTTGTTTGTTTTGTTGTGTGTTTGTTTGTTTGTTTGTTGTTGTGTGTTGTGTTGTTTGTGTTGTTTGTTGTTGTGTTTTGTGTTGTTGTTGTTTGTTTGTGTTGTGTGTTGTGTGTGTTGTTTTGTTGTTGTGTTTTGTGTGTTTGTTTGTTGTTTGTTGTGTTTGTTGTTGTTTTGTGTTGTGTTGTGTTTGTTGTGTGTGTTTTTGTGTTGTTTGTGTGTGTTGTGTTTGTGTGTTTGTTTTGTTTGTGTTGTTTGTTTGTGTGTTGTGTTGTGTTGTGTTTGTGTTTTGTGTTTGTGTTGTTTGTGTGTTGTTTGTTGTTTGTGTGTTGTTTGTTGTGTGTTGTGTTTTGTGTTGTTGTTGTTTTTGTTGTTGTGTTGTGTGTTTTGTTGTGTGTTTGTTGTTTGTGTGTTGTGTGTTTTGTGTGTTTTTGTGTTGTGTTTGTGTTGTGTTGTTGTTTGTTGTTTGTGTTGTTTTGTTTGTGTTGTGTTGTTTGTTGTTTTGTGTTGTGTTTGTTGTTTGTTGTGTGTGTTGTGTGTTGTTGTGTTGTTGTTTTTTGTGTTGTTGTGTTGTTTGTGTTTTGTTTTGTGTTTGTTGTTGTGTTGTTTTGTTTGTGTTGTTGTTGTTTTGTGTTGTTGTGTTTGTTGTTGTGTTGTTGTGTTTTGTTTGTGTGTTTTGTTTTGTTTGTGTTGTTGTGTGTTTGTTTGTGTTGTTGTTGTGTTTGTGTTTGTTGTGTTTGTTGTTTGTGTGTTGTGTTTGTGTGTTTGTTTGTTTGTGTTGTTGTTGTTTGTGTTGTGTGTGTTTGTTGTTGTGTTTTGTTTGTGTTTGTTGTTGTTTTTTGTGTTGTTTGTGTTGTGTGTGTTTGTTTGTGTTTTGTTGTGTTGTGTTTTGTTGTTTTGTGTTTGTTGTGTTTTGTTTGTGTTGTGTTGTGTGTTGTGTTGTTGTTTTGTTTTTGTGTGTTGTTTGTGTGTTGTGTTTTGTGTTGTGTTGTTTTGTTTGTTTTGTTGTTGTTGTTTGTTGTGTTGTGTTTGTGTGTTGTTTGTGTTGTTGTGTTGTGTGTTGTTGTGTTGTGTGTTTGTTTGTGTTGTGTGTGTTGTGTTTGTTGTGTGTTTTGTTGTTTGTTTGTTGTTTGTGTTGTTGTGTTTTGTTTTTGTGTGTTGTTTGTGTGTTGTTGTTGTTTGTGTTGTTGTGTGTTTGTTGTTTGTTTTGTGTTGTTGTTGTGTGTTGTGTTGTTGTGTTTGTTGTTGTGTTGTTGTGTTGTGTTGTTTGTTGTGTTGTGTTTGTGTTGTTTGTGTTTGTTGTGTTGTTGTTGTGTTGTTGTTTTGTTGTTGTTTGTTGTTGTGTTTGTGTTTTGTGTTGTGTTGTTTGTGTGTTTGTGTGTTGTGTGTTTGTTGTGTTGTTTGTGTGTTGTTTGTTGTGTTGTGTTGTTTTGTGTGTGTTGTTTGTTTTGTGTTTGTTGTGTGTTGTGTTGTGTTGTGTTGTTGTTTGTGTTTTGTGTTGTTTGTGTGTTGTTGTTTGTGTGTTGTGTTTGTGTGTGTTGTGTTTTTGTTGTTGTGTTGTTGTTTGTTGTTGTGTTGTTGTTGTGTTTGTTGTTTTTGTTGTGTGTTTTGTGTGTTGTTGTTGTTTGTTTTGTGTGTTGTGTTTTGTGTTTGTTTGTGTTTGTGTGTTTTGTTTGTGTTGTGTTGTGTGTTGTTTTGTTGTGTGTTTGTGTTGTTGTTTGTGTTTTGTGTTGTGTTGTGTTTTTTGTTGTGTTTTGTGTTGTGTGTTGTTGTTGTTGTTTGTGTGTGTTTTTGTTGTTTGTTTGTGTTTTGTTGTTGTGTTGTGTTTGTGTTGTTTGTGTTTTGTTGTGTTGTGTTTGTTGTGTTTTTGTGTTGTGTTTGTGTGTGTTGTTTGTGTTGTTGTGTGTTGTTTGTTGTTTGTGTTGTGTTTTTGTTGTGTTGTTTGTTGTTGTTTGTGTTTGTTGTTGTTGTGTTGTTTGTTTGTTGTGTTGTGTGTTGTTGTGTTTGTTGTGTTGTTTGTTGTTGTTTGTTGTGTTGTGTTGTGTTGTTGTTGTTTGTTGTGTGTTGTTTTGTGTTTGTTTGTGTGTTTTGTTGTGTTGTGTGTTTGTTGTTGTGTTGTTGTGTGTGTGTTGTGTTGTTGTTGTTTGTGTTGTGTTTGTTGTTGTGTTTTGTTGTGTTGTTTGTGTGTTGTTTGTGTGTGTTTTGTTTGTTGTGTTTGTTGTTGTGTTGTTGTTTGTGTTGTGTGTTGTGTTGTTGTGTTTGTGTTTGTTTGTTGTGTGTTTGTTTGTTTTGTTGTTGTGTGTTTGTGTTTGTGTTGTGTTTTTTGTGTGTTGTTGTTGTTTGTTGTGTTGTGTTTTGTTGTGTGTTGTGTTGTGTTGTTTGTTGTTTGTGTTGTGTTTTGTGTTGTGTTGTTGTGTGTTGTGTTTGTGTTTTTTTGTTGTTTGTTGTTTGTTGTTTGTTGTTTGTTTGTTGTTGTGTTGTTTTGTTGTGTTTGTGTTGTTTTGTGTTGTTGTGTGTTGTGTTTGTTGTGTTGTGTTTGTTGTTTGTTGTGTTTGTTGTTGTGTTTTGTTTTGTTGTGTTTGTTGTTGTGTTGTGTTTGTTGTTTTTGTTGTGTGTTGTTTGTTGTTTTGTTTGTTGTGTTTGTTGTTTGTTTGTGTTGTTGTTGTGTGTTGTGTTGTGTTTGTTTTTGTTGTGTTGTTGTGTTGTTGTTGTTTGTGTGTGTTTTGTGTGTTTGTGTGTGTTGTGTTGTTTGTGTGTTTGTTTGTGTTGTTGTGTTGTTTGTTGTTGTGTTGTGTTTGTTGTTGTGTTTGTTTGTGTTTGTGTGTTGTTGTTGTTTGTGTGTTTTGTGTTGTGTTTTGTGTTGTGTTTTGTTGTGTTTGTTGTTTTGTGTTTGTGTTGTGTGTTGTTGTGTGTTTGTTTGTTTGTGTTGTTTGTGTTGTGTGTTGTGTGTTGTGTTGTTTTTTGTTGTTGTGTTGTTGTGTTTGTGTGTTGTTGTGTTTGTTGTGTTTGTGTTTTGTGTGTTTGTTGTGTTGTGTGTTTGTTGTTGTTTGTGTTGTTGTGTTTTTGTTGTTGTGTGTTTGTTGTTGTTTGTGTGTTGTTGTTTGTGTTTTGTTGTTTGTTGTTTGTGTTGTTGTGTTTGTGTTTGTTGTTGTGTTTGTTGTGTGTTGTTGTTTGTTGTTTGTGTTGTGTTTGTGTTGTTGTGTGTTTGTTGTTTTGTGTTGTGTTTGTGTTTGTGTTGTGTTGTTGTTGTTGTTTGTGTGTTTTGTGTTGTTTGTGTTGTTTTGTGTGTTGTTTTGTGTTTGTTGTTTTTGTGTGTTGTTTGTGTTGTTGTGTTGTGTTTGTTGTGTTTGTTGTGTTGTTGTTGTGTTGTTGTTGTGTGTTGTGTGTTTGTTGTGTGTTTGTTGTGGTGTTTTTGTTGTTTGTGTTTGTTGTTGTGTGTTGTTTGTTGTGTGTTGTTTGTTGTGTGTTGTGTTGTGTTTGTGTTGTTTGTTGTGTTTGTTGTTGTTGTGTGTTGTTTGTTTGTGTGTTTGTGTTGTTGTTTGTGTTGTTTGTGTGTTTGTTGTGTGTTGTTTTGTTTTGTGTTGTGTTTGTTGTGTGTTGTTTGTTTGTTGTGTGTTGTGTGTTGTGTTGTTTTGTTGTGTTTGTGTTGTTGTGTGTTTGTTGTGTTGTTGTGTTTGTGTGTTTTGTTTGTGTGTGTTGTTGTGTGTTTGTTGTTGTTGTTTGTGTGTGTTGTTGTTTGTGTTGTTGTGTTTGTTGTTGTGTTTTGTTTGTGTTGTTGTTGTGTTTTGTGTTGTGTGTTGTTTGTGTTTTGTTGTGTTGTGTTTGTGTTGTTTTGTTGTGTTGTTTGTGTTTGTTGTTGTTTGTTGTTTGTTTGTTGTGTTGTGTTTTTGTTTGTTGTTTGTGTGTTTTGTTGTGTTGTTGTTGTTGTGTTGTGTGTTTGTGTTTGTTGTGTTGTTTGTGTTGTGTGTTTGTTTTGTTGTGTTGTGTTGTGTTTGTGTTGTGTTGTTTTGTGTTGTGTGTTTGTTGTGTTGTTTTGTTTGTGTTGTGTTGTGTGTTGTTTGTTTTGTGTTGTTTTGTTGTGTGTTGTTTGTTGTGTGTTTGTGTTGTTGTGTTTGTTTGTTGTTGTGTTTGTGTTGTGTGTTTGTGTGTGTTTGTTTGTTTTGTTGTGTGTTGTTGTTTGTGTTGTGTTTTGTGTTGTGTTGTTTTGTTGTGTTGTTTGTTTGTTGTTGTTGTGTGTTTGTTGTTTTGTGTTGTGTTGTGTTGTTTGTGTTTGTTGTGTTTGTGTTTGTTGTGTGTTGTTTGTTGTGTTTGTGTTGTTGTGTTTGTTGTTGTTGTTGTTGTGTTGTGTGTTTGTTGTGTTGTTTTTTGTGTTGTGTTGTGTGTTGTTGTTGTGTTGTGTTGTTGTTTGTGTTTGTTTGTTGTGTTGTTGTGTTGTTGTTGTGTTTGTTGTTGTGTTGTGTTTGTGTTTTGTTTGTTGTGTTTTGTTTGTTGTTTGTTGTGTTGTTGTGTTTGTTTGTGTGTTGTTGTGTTGTGTTGTGTTTGTGTGTTTTGTGTGTTGTTGTTGTGTTTGTTGTTGTTTTTGTGTTGTGTTTGTTGTGTTTGTTGTGTGTTTGTTGTTTTGTGTTGTGTGTGTTGTTGTGTTGTTTGTTGTGTTGTTTGTGTGTTGTGTTTGTTGTGTTTTGTTGTTGTTTGTGTTTGTTTGTTGTTTGTGTTTGTTGTTGTGTGTTTGTTGTGTTGTGTGTTTTGTGTTGTGTTGTGTGTTTTGTTGTTGTTGTGTGTTGTGTTGTTTGTTTGTTGTTTTGTGTGTTGTTTGTGTGTTGTGTGTTTGTTTGTGTTTGTTGTGGTTTGTTTGTGTTGTGTGTGTGTTGTGTTGTGTTGTTGTGTTGTTTTGTGTTTGTTGTTGTGTTGTTTTGTTGTGTGTTTTGTTGTGTTGTTGTGTGTTTGTTTGTGTGTTGTGTTTTTGTGTTGTGTTGTGTTGTTTGTTGTGTGTTTGTTGTTTGTTGTGTTTGTTTGTGTGTTGTTGTGTGTGTGTTTGTTTTGTGTTGTGTTGTGTGTGTTGTTTGTTGTTGTGTGTTTTGTGTTGTGTTGTTGTGTTTGTTGTGTTGTTTTGTTTGTGTGTTTGTTGTTGTTTGTGTTTGTTTGTTGTGTTGTTTGTTGTTGTGTTGTTGTGTTTGTTGTGTGTTGTGTTTTGTGTTGTTGTTGTGTGTTTGTTGTGTTGTGTGTTTTGTTTGTTGTTGTTTGTGTTGTGTTGTTGTGTTGTTTGTGTTTGTTGTTGTGTTGTGTTTGTTTGTGTGTGTTTGTGTGTGTTGTTGTGTTTTGTGTTGTGTTGTTGTTTGTGTTGTGTGTTGTGTTGTGTTGTTTTGTGTTGTTGTGTTTGTGTGTTGTGTTGTGTTTTGTTGTTTGTTGTGTTGTTGTTTGTGTTGTGTTGTTTTTGTTGTGTTTTGTGTTGTTGTGTTGTTGTGTTGTGTTGTTTGTTGTGTTTTGTTGTGTGTTGTTTGTGTTGTGTGTGTGTTTGTGTGTTTGTGTTGTGTGTTGTGTGTTTGTTGTGTTGTGTTGTTTTGTGTTGTTGTTTGTGTTGTGTTTGTGTTGTTGTGTTGTTGTTTGTTTGTTTGTGTTTGTGTTGTTGTGTGTTTGTTGTGTTTTGTGTGTTTGTTGTGTGTTGTTTGTGTGTTTGTTTGTTGTGTTGTGTTGTGTGTGTTTGTTGTTTTGTGTGTGTTTTGTTGTGTTTGTGTGTTGTGTTGTGTGTTGTGTGTTTGTTGTGTGTTGTTTTGTGTTGTGTTGTTGTTTGTGTTTGTGTTGTTGTTTGTTGTTTGTGTTGTTTGTTGTTGTGTTGTTGTGTGTTTGTGTTGTGTTGTGTTTGTTGTTGTGTTTGTGTGTTGTTGTGTTGTTGTTTGTTGTGTTGTTTTGTTGTGTTTGTTGTTGTGTGTTGTGTTGTTGTGTGTTTGTTGTGTTTGTGTGTTGTGTTGTGTTGTGTTGTGTTTTGTGTTGTGTTGTTTGTGTTGTGTTGTGTGTTGTTTGTGTTGTTTTTGTTTGTGTTGTGTTGTGTTTGTTGTGTGTTGTTTGTTGTTGTGTGTTGTTGTGTTGTGTGTTGTGTTTTGTGTTGTTTGTTGTTGTTGTGTTGTGTTGTTTTGTGTTGTTGTGTTTTGTTGTGTTGTGTGTGTTGTTTGTGTGTGTTTGTGTGTTGTGTTTGTGTGTTTGTTGTTTGTGTTGTTGTTTGTGTTGTTGTTGTTTGTGTTGTTGTGTTGTGTTTTGTGTGTGTTGTGTGTGTTTTGTTTGTTGTTGTTTGTGTGTTGTTTGTTGTTGTGTGTTGTTTGTGTGTTGTGTTGTTGTGTGTTGTTTGTTGTGTTGTTGTTGTTTTTGTTTGTGTGTGTTTGTGTTGTGTTGTTTGTGTTTGTTGTGTTTGTGTGTTGTTGTTGTTTTGTGTGTTTGTGTTGTGTTTGTTGTGTTTGTTGTGTGTTGTGTTGTTTGTGTTGTTGTGTGTTTGTTTGTTGTTGTTGTTGTGTTTTGTTGTGTGTTTGTTGTTGTTGTTGTGTTGTGTTGTTGTGTGTTGTTTGTGTTGTTTGTTTGTGTTGTTGTGTGTGTTTTGTGTTGTGTGTTGTTTGTGTGTTTTGTTTGTGTTGTTTGTGTGTTTGTGTTGTTGTGTGTTGTTTTGTTGTTTTGTTGTTGTGTTGTGTGTTGTTTTGTGTTGTTTGTGTTGTTTGTTGTGTTGTTGTTGTGTGTTGTTGTTGTTGTGTGTGTTGTGTTTGTGTGTTGTTGTGTTGTTTGTGTTGTTTGTGTTGTGTTTGTTGTGTTGTTTGTGTTGTGTTGTTGTGTTTGTTTGTGTGTTGTTTGTGTTGTTGTGTTGTGTTGTTTTGTGTTTGTTGTGTTGTTTTGTTGTTGTTTTGTTTGTGTTGTGTGTTTGTTGTGTTGTGTTGTTTGTGTGTTGTTTTGTGTGTTTGTGTTGTGTGTTGTTTGTGTGTTTGTGTGTTGTGTTGTTTGTGTGTTGTGTTGTTGTTTTGTGTTGTGTGTTTGTGTTGTTTGTTTGTGTTGTGTGTGTTGTTGTGTTGTTTGTGTTGTGTTGTGTGTGTTTTGTGTTGTGTTTGTTGTTTGTTGTGTGTTGTGTGTTTGTGTTTGTTGTGTTTTGTGTTGTGTTGTTGTTGTTGTGTTGTGTGTTGTTTGTGTGTTGTGTTTGTTGTGTTGTGTTTTGTTGTGTTGTGTTGTGTGTGTTGTTGTGTTGTTTGTGTTTTTGTTGTGTTGTTTGTTGTGTTGTGTTTTGTGTTTGTTTGTGTTGTGTGTTTGTTGTTGTTGTGTTTGTGTTTGTTGTTGTTGTGTTGTGTTTTGTGTGTTGTTGTGTTTGTGTTTGTTGTTGTGTTGTGTGTTGTTGTTGTGTGTTGTTTTGTTGTGTTGTGTGTGTGTTGTTGTTTGTGTGTTGTTGTTTGTGTTGTTGTGTTTGTGTGTGTTTGTTGTTTGTGTTTGTGTTGTTGTTGTTTGTTGTGTGTTTGTGTTGTTTGTGTGTTGTTTGTGTTGTGTGTTGTTGTTGTGTTTTGTGTTGTTGTGTTGTGTGTTGTTGTGTTGTGTTTTGTTGTTTGTTGTGTGTTGTTGTGTTGTTTGTGTTGTTGTGTGTTTGTGTTTGTTGTTTTGTGTTGTTGTTTGTGTTGTGTTGTGTGTTTGTTGTTTTGTTGTTGTGTTTGTGTGTGTGTTGTTGTGTGTTTTGTGTGTTGTGTTGTTGTGTTGTTGTTGTGTGTTGTTTTGTGTGTTGTTTGTGTTGTTGTTGTTGTGTTTTGTGTTGTTTGTGTTGTTGTTTGTGTTGTTGTTGTGTTTGTTTGTGTTGTGTTTTGTTGTTGTTGTGTGTGTTGTTGTGTTGTTTGTTGTTGTGTTTGTGTTGTTGTGTTGTGTTTGTGTGTTGTTTGTTGTTGTGTTGTGTTTGTGTTGTGTTGTTTTTGTGTTTTGTGTTGTGTTTTTTGTTTGTGTGTTTGTTGTGTTGTTGTGTTGTTTGTGTGTTTGTGTGTTGTTGTTGTGTTGTTGTGTTGTGTTTTTGTTGTGTTGTTGTGTTTGTTGTGTTTGTGTTTGTTGTGTTGTTTTGTGTTGTTGTGTGTTGTGTTTGTTGTGTTGTTTGTGTTTGTGTTTGTTGTTTGTGTTGTTTGTGTGTTGTGTGTTGTTTGTTGTGTTTTGTGTTGTGTTGTTTGTTGTTGTGTGTTTGTTGTTGTTGTGTTTTTTTGTGTTGTTGTGTGTTGTTTTGTGTTGTGTTTGTTGTGTTGTGTTGTTGTGTTTGTTGTGTTGTGTTGTTTGTGTTGTGTTTGTTTGTTTTGTGTGTGTTGTTGTTTGTTTGTGTGTTGTGTTGTTGTGTTTTGTTTGTGTGTGTTTGTTTGTGTTTGTTGTGTGTTGTTTGTGTGTGTTGTTGTTTGTGTTTGTTTGTGTTGTGTTTTTGTTTGTTGTGTTGTGTTTGTTGTGTTGTTGTTGTTTGTTGTTTGTTTGTGTGTTTTGTGTGTGTTGTGTTGTTGTTGTTTGTGTGTTGTGTGTTTTGTGTTGTTGTGTTGTTTGTTGTTGTGTGTGTTTTGTTGTGTTGTTGTGTTGTGTGTTTTTGTTGTGTTGTGTTTGTTTGTGTGTTGTGTTGTTGTGTTTGTTGTGTGTTGTTGTGTGTTGTGTTTTGTGTTGTGTTTTGTGTTTTGTTGTTGTGTTGTTGTTGGTTGTGTTGTGTTGTTTGTGTTTGTTGTTGTGTTGTGTTGTTGTTTGTGTTTGTTGTGTTGTGTTGTGTTTGTTGTGTTTGTGTGTTTGTGTTGTTGTGTGTGTTTGTGTTTGTGTTGTTGTGTTTGTTGTTTTGTTGTGTTGTGTGTGTTGTTGTTTGTTGTTGTTGTTTTGTGTTGTTGTTTTGTGTGTTTGTTGTTGTGTTGTGTGTTTGTTGTGTTTGTGTTGTTGTTTTGTGTTGTGTTGTGTGTTGTTGTGTTGTTTGTGTTTGTTGTTGTGTGTTGTTTGTTGTGTGTTTGTGTTGTTTGTTTGTTTGTTGTGTTGTTGTTGTGTTGTTTTGTGTTGTGTGTTGTTGTGTTTTGTGTTGTGTTGTGTGTTGTTGTTTGTGTGTGTTGTTGTGTTGTTTTGTTGTGTTTTGTTGTTTGTGTGTTGTTGTGTTTGTTGTTGTTTGTGTGTTTTTGTGTTTGTGTTGTTGTTTGTTGTTTGTGTTTGTGTTGTGTTGTTGTTGTTTGTTTGTTGTTTGTGTTGTTTGTTTGTGTGTTGTGTGTTTGTTGTTTGTGTGTTTTGTTGTGTTGTTGTGTTGTGTTGTGTTTTGTGTTGTGTTGTTGTGTTTGTTTGTGTTGTTTTTGTGTTGTGTTTTGTTGTGTTGTTTGTTGTGTTTGTTGTGTTTGTGTGTTGTGTTGTTGTTGTGTGTGTTGTGTGTTTGTGTGTTGTTGTTGTTGTTTGTGTTGTGTGTTGTTTTGTGTTGTTTTGTTGTGTTTGTTGTTGTTGTTGTGTTTTGTTTGTGTTGTGTTTGTTTTGTTGTGTGTTTGTGTTGTTGTGTTGTTGTTTGTGTGTGTTGTGTTGTTTTTGTTGTGTTTGTTTGTTGTGTTGTTGTGTTTGTTGTTGTTGTGTTGTTTTGTTGTGTGTTGTGTGTTGTTGTTGTTTGTTGTTTTGTGTGTTGTTGTGTTGTGTTTGTTGTGTTTTGTTGTTGTTTTGTTTGTGTTGTGTTTTTGTGTGTTGTTTGTTGTGTTGTGTTTGTTGTGTTTTGTGTGTTGTGTTTGTGTTTTGTGTTTGTTGTTTGTGTTTTGTTGTTGTGTTTGTGTTGTGTTGTTGTGTTTGTTGTTTGTTGTTGTGTTGTTTTGTGTTGTTTGTTGTTGTGTGTTGTTTGTTGTTGTGTGTTTGTTGTTTTGTTGTGTTGTTGTTTGTTGTTGTTGTTGTGTTGTTTGTGTTGTTTGTGTTGTTGTTGTGTTGTTTTTGTGTTGTGTTGTTGTGTTGTTGTTGTGTTTTTGTGTTTGTGTTTGTTGTTGTTGTGTTGTTGTTTGTGTTGTGTGTGTTTTGTGTGTGTTTTGTTGTGTTGTTGTGTTTTGTTGTGTTGTGTTTGTGTTTTGTTGTGTTTGTTGTGTTTGTTTGTGTTGTTTTGTGTTTGTTGTGTTTGTTTGTGTGTGTTTGTTGTTTGTTGTTGTGTTGTGTTGTTTGTTGTTTGTGTTTGTGTTGTTTTGTTGTGTTTGTTGTTTGTTGTGTTTGTTGTTGTTTGTGTGTTGTGTTGTGTTTTGTGTTTGTGTTTTGTTGTGTTTGTTGTTGTGTTTTGTGTTGTTGTTGTTTGTGTTGTGTTTTGTTGTTGTTTGTTGTGTTTGTGTGTTGTTTGTTGTTGTTGTTTGTTTGTGTTGTTGTGTTGTTGTGTTGTTTGTGTTTGTGTGTTTGTTGTGTGTGTTGTGTTTTTGTTTGTTGTGTTTGTTGTTTGTGTTGTTTGTGTTGTTTGTGTTGTTGTGTGTTTTGTTTGTGTTTGTGTTGTGTGTTGTTGTGTTGTGTTGTGTTTTGTTGTTTGTGTTGTTTTGTTGTGTGTGTTGTTTGTGTGTTTGTTGTTTGTGTGTTTGTTGTTGTGTTTGTTTGTTGTTTTGTTGTGTTGTGTGTTTGTTTGTGTTGTTGTTTGTTGTGTGTGTTTGTTGTTGTTGTGTTTGTTGTTGTTGTGTTTGTTGTGTTGTGTTGTTTTGTTGTGTTGTTTGTGTTGTGTTTGTTGTGTTTTGTTGTTGTGTTGTGTTTTGTGTTGTGTGTTGTGTTTGTTGTTTGTGTTTGTGTGTGTTGTTGTGTGTTGTTTGTTGTTTGTTGTGTGTTTGTTGTGTTGTTGTGTTTTGTGTTTTGTTGTGTTTGTGTGTTTGTGTTGTTTGTTTTTGTTGTTGTTGTTTGTGTTGTTGTTTGTGTGTGTGTGTTTTGTTGTGTTGTTGTTGTTTTGTTTGTGTTGTGTTTGTTGTGTTTTGTGTTGTTGTTGTGTTTGTTGTTGTTTGTGTTGTTGTTTGTTGTTGTGTTTGTGTTGTGTTGTTGTGTTTGTGTTGTTGTTGTGTGTGTTTGTGTGTTTGTTGTTGTTGTTTTGTGTGTTGTTTTGTTTGTGTGTTGTTGTGTTGTGTTTGTTGGTTTGTTGTTTGTGTGTTTGTGTTGTGTGTTTGTTGTGTTTGTGTTGTTTGTTGTTGTGTTTGTTTGTGTTGTGTTTTGTGTGTTGTGTGTTGTTTGTGTGTTTTGTTGTGTTGTTGTGTTGTTTGTTTTGTTTGTTGTTTGTGTTGTTGTTGTTGTTTGTGTGTGTTTGTGTTTTGTTGTGTTTTGTGTTTGTTTGTGTGTTTGTTGTTTGTTTGTTGTGTTGTTGTTTGTTTTGTGTTTGTGTTTGTTGTGTTGTGTGTTGTGTTGTTTGTGTTGTTTTTTGTTTGTGTTTGTTTTGTTGTTGTTTGTTTGTGTTGTTGTGTTTGTGTTTTGTTGTGTTGTGTTTGTTTTTGTGTTGTTGTTTGTGTTGTGTTGTTTGTGTTGTGTTTGTTGTTTGTTGTTTGTTGTTGTTTGTGTTGTGTTTTGTTGTTGTGTGTTTGTTGTGTTGTGTTGTTTGTTGTTGTTGTTTTGTTGTTGTTGTTGTGTTTGTTGTGTTTTTGTTGTGTTGTGTTTGTTTTGTGTGTTGTTTGTTGTGTTTGTGTTTTGTGTGTTTTGTGTTGTGTTGTTTGTGTTTTGTGTTGTTTTGTGTTTGTTGTGTTTGTGTTGTTGTGTTGTTTTGTGTGTTGTTTGTTTGTGTTTGTTGTTTGTGTTTTGTTGTTGTTTTGTGTTGTTGTTGTGTTGTTTGTTTGTTGTGTTTGTTGTTTGTGTTTTGTTTTGTGTTGTTGTGTTGTGTTTTTGTTTGTGTTTGTGTTTGTGTGTTGTTGTTTGTTGTTGTGTTGTTTGTTGTGTTGTGTTTGTTTGTGTTTTGTTGTGTGTTGTTTGTTTTGTTGTGTTTGTGTTGTTTGTGTTTTGTGTGTTGTTTGTGTGTTGTGTTTGTGTTGTTTTGTTGTGTTGTGTTGTTGTGTGTTGTTGTTGTTTGTGTTGTGTTTGTGTGTTTGTTTGTTGTTTTTGTTGTGTTTGTTGTTTTGTGTTGTTTGTTGTGTTGTGTTTGTTTTTGTGTTTGTGTTTGTGTTGTGTTGTTGTTTGTGTGTTTGTTTGTGTTTGTTGTTTGTTTGTGTGTTTGTTTGTGTTGTTTGTTGTGTTTGTTTGTTGTGTTTGTTGTGTTTGTTGTTTTGTTGTTTGTTGTTTGTGTTTTGTTGTTGTGTTGTTTGTTTTTGTGTGTTTGTTGTGTTTGTTTTGTTGTTTTGTGTTGTTGTTTGTTGTGTTGTTTGTGTTGTGTTGTGTTTGTGTTTGTTGTTGTTTGTGTGTTGTTTTGTTTGTGTTGTTTGTTTGTGTTTTGTTTGTTGTGTTGTTTGTTTGTTTTGTGTTTGTTGTTGTTTTGTGTTGTGTTGTTGTGTTTGTTTGTTGTGTTGTTTGTGTTGTTTTGTGTTGTTTGTTGTTGTGTTTGTTGTTTGTTGTTTTGTTGTGTTGTTGTTGTGTTGTTTGTTTGTTGTGTGTTTGTGTTTGTTTTGTTGTTTGTGTTGTTGTTTGTGTTTGTTTGTGTTTTGTTGTGTTTGTTGTTGTGTTGTGTTTGTGTGTTGTTTTGTGTTGTGTTTTGTTGTTGTTGTTTGTGTTGTTTTGTTTGTTGTTGTTTGTGTTGTTTGTGTTTGTTGTGTGTTGTTTGTTGTGTTGTTTGTTGTGTGTTGTTTTGTTTGTTTTGTGTGTTGTGTTGTTTTGTTGTTGTTTGTTGTGTTTTTGTGTTTGTTGTGTTGTTTTGTGTTGTGTGTTTGTTGTGTTTTGTGTTTGTGTGTTGTTGTTGTTGTTTTGTGTGTTGTTGTTTGTTTGTGTTTTGTGTTTGTTGTTGTGTTGTTGTTTGTGTGTTGTGTTTGTGTTGTTTGTTGTGTTGTTTTGTTTTGTGTGTTGTTTGTTGTGTTGTGTTGTTGTTTGTGTGTTTGTTGTTGTTTGTTGTTGTTGTGTGTTTGTTGTTTGTTGTTGTGTTGTTGTTTTGTTTGTGTTGTTTTTGTTGTTGTGTTTGTTGTTTGTGTTGTTTGTGTTGTTGTTTGTTTTGTGTGTTGTTTGTTTTGTTGTTTGTGTTGTTTGTGTGTTGTTGTGTTGTTTTGTTTGTTGTTTGTTGTGTTGTTGTTGTGTTTGTTTGTTGTGTGTGTTTGTGTTGTTTTGTGTTGTTGTTTTGTTGTGTTTGTTTTGTGTTTGTTGTTGTTGTTGTGTTTTGTGTGTTGTGTTGTTTTGTTGTTGTGTTTGTTTTGTGTGTTGTGTTGTGTTTGTTGTTTGTTTGTTGTTGTGTTGTTGTGTTGTTTGTGTTGTGTTGTTTGTTGTGTTGTTTGTTTGTGTTTTGTTTGTGTGTTGTGTTGTTTGTGTTTGTTGTGTGTTTGTGTTGTTGTTTGTTTGTTTGTGTTGTTTGTTGTTTGTTGTGTGTTTTGTTGTTGTTTGTGTTTTGTTGGTGTTTGTTTTGTTGTTTGTGTTGTGTTGTTTTGTTGTTTGTTGTGTTTGTTTGTGTTTGTGTTGTGTGTTTTGTTGTTGTGTGTGTTGTGTTGTGTTTGTTGTGTTTTGTGTTGTTGTGTGTGTTGTTTGTTTGTGTGTTGTTTGTTGTTTTGTGTTGTGTTGTTTGTTGTTGTTGTTTGTGTTGTTGTGTTGTGTTTGTTGTGTTTGTGTTTGTGTTGTGTTGTTTTGTTGTGTTGTTTGTGTTTGTTTTTTGTTTTGTGTTGTTTGTGTGTTTGTGTTTGTTGTTTGTGTGTTGTGTGTTTGTTTGTGTTTGTTGTTTGTGTGTTTTGTTGTTGTGTTTTGTTGTTTGTGTGTTTGTTGTTTGTGTTTTGTGTGTGTTTGTTTGTTTGTTGTTTGTTGTTTGTGTTGTTGTTTGTTGTTGTGTTGTGTTTGTGTTTTGTTGTGTGTTGTGTTGTTTGTTGTTTTGTGTTGTTTGTTGTTTGTTTGTGTGTTGTGTTGTTGTTGTTTTGTTTGTTGTGTGTTGTGTGTTGTTGTTTTGTGTTGTTTGTTGTGTTGTTGTTTGTTGTGTTGTTTTGTTGTTGTTTGTTGTGTTTGTTGTTGTTGTGTTGTGTGTGTTTGTGTTGTGTTGTTTTGTTTGTGTGTTGTTTGTGTTTGTTGTTGTGTTTTGTGTGTTGTTTTGTGTTGTTTGTGTTTGTTGTTTGTGTGTTGTTTGTTGTGTGTTGTTTGTTTGTGTTGTGTTTTGTGTTGTGTTTTGTTGTGTTGTTGTGTTTGTGTGTGTTGTGTTTGTGTTGTTGTGTTTGTTTGTTGTGTTGTGTTGTTGTTTGTGTTTGTGTGTTGTGTTGTGTTGTGTTTTGTTGTTGTTTGTGTTTGTTGTTGTTGTGTTGTGTGTTTGTGTTGTGTTTGTTGTTGTTTGTGTGTTGTTGTTTTGTGTTTGTTTGTTTTGTTTGTGTGTTGTTGTGTGTTTGTTGTGTGTTTGTGTTGTGTTTGTTGTGTGTTGTTGTTTTGTTGTGTTTGTTGTTGTTTGTTGTGTTTTGTGTTGTGTTGTTGTGTTGTGTTTGTGTTGTTTTGTGTGTGTGTTTGTGTTGTGTTGTTTTGTTGTGTTTGTTGTGTGTTGTGTTTGTGTTGTTGTGTTGTTTTTGTGTTGTGTGTTGTTGTGTGTTTGTTGTTGTTGTTTTGTGTTGTGTGTTTGTGTTGTTTGTGTGTTTGTTGTTGTGTTTGTTTGTGTGTTTGTTGTGTTTGTTGTTGTGTTGTTGTGTTTGTGTTGTTTGTTGTTGTTGTGTTGTGTTTTGTTGTGTGTGTTGTTTTGTGTTTGTGTGTTGTGTTTTTGTGTTGTGTTGTGTGTGTTGTTGTTGTGTGTTTGTTGTTTGTTGTTTTGTGTTGTGTGTTGTGTGTTGTTTTGTGTTTGTGTTGTTGTGTTGTTGTGGTTGTGTTGTGTGTGTTTGTTGTTGTTTGTGTTTGTTGTGTTGTTGTGTTGTGTTGTGTTGTTGTTGTTTGTGTTTGTGTGTTGTTTGTGTTGTGTTGTGTTTGTGTGTTTGTTGTGTTGTTGTGTTTTGTGTTTTGTGTTTGTTTGTTGTGTGTGTTGTTTGTTGTGTTGTTGTTTTGTGTTGTTGTGTTTGTGTTGTTTGTGTTGTTGTGTGTTGTTTGTTGTTGTGTTTGTGTGTTGTGTTTGTTGTGTGTTTTGTTTGTTGTGTTGTTTGTGTTGTTGTGTGTTGTGTTGTGTGTGTTGTTTTGTTGTTGTGTTTGTGTGTTTGTTTGTTGTTGTTGTGTTTGTTTTTGTTGTGTTGTGTTTGTGTGTGTTTTGTGTTTTGTTGTGTGTTTGTGTGTTGTTGTTTGTGTTGTGTTGTGTTGTTTGTTGTGTGTTTGTGTTTGTGTGTTTGTTGTTGTGTTTGTGTTTTGTGTTGTTTTGTGTGTTTGTGTTTTGTTGTTGTGTTTGTTGTGTTGTGTTGTTGTGTGTTGTTGTTGTGTTTGTGTGTGTTTGTTGTGTGTTGTTGTTGTTTGTGTTTGTGTTGTTTGTGTGTTGTGTGTTGTTGTGTTGTGTGTTGTGTTTGTTGTGTTTGTTGTTTGTGTTGTGTGTTTTGTTGTTTGTTGTGTGTTGTGTTGTTGTGTTTGTGTTGTTGTGTTTGTGTGTTGTTTGTGTTGTGTTGTTGTTGTGTTGTTGTTTTGTTGTGTGTTGTTGTGTTTGTGTGTGTTGTTTGTGTTGTTGTTTGTGTTGTTGTGTTTGTTGTGTTGTTGTGTTTGTTGTGTTGTTTTGTGTGTGTTGTTGTGTTGTTTGTGTTTTGTGTTGTTGTTGTGTTGTTGTTGTTGTGTTGTTTTGTTGTGTGTTGTGTTGTTGTGTTTGTTGTGTTGTTGTTGTTTGTTGTTGTGTGTGTTTGTGTTGTTGTGTGTGTTGTTTGTTTTTGTTGTGTTTGTTGTTGTGTTGTTTGTTGTTTGTGTTGTTGTGTTGTGTTGTTGTGTTTGTGTGTTTGTTTGTTTGTGTTTGTTGTTTGTGTGTTGTTTGTTGTTGTGTGTTTGTGTTGTTTGTGTGTTTGTTTGTTGTTGTGTTGTTGTTTGTTGTGTGTTGTGTTTTTGTTGTTTGTGTGTTGTTTGTTTGTGTTGTTGTGTTGTGTTTTGTGTGTGTTTGTTGTGTTGTGTTTGTGTGTGTTTTGTGTTTGTGTTGTTGTGTTGTTGTTTGTGTTGTGTTGTTTGTTGTTGTGTTGTTGTGTGTTGTTTGTTGTGTTTTGTGTTGTGTGTTGTTTGTTTGTGTGTTGTTTGTGTGTGTTGTGTGTTGTTGTTGTGTTGTTTGTGTTTGTTGTGTTGTTGTTTGTTGTGTGTTTGTTGTTTGTTGTTGTGTGTGTTGTTGTTGTGTTTTGTTGTGTTGTTTTGTTGTTGTGTTTTGTGTGTTGTTTGTTGTGTTGTGTTGTTTTGTGTTTGTGTTGTGTTTGTTGTTGTGTTTTGTTTGTTTGTGTTGTTTGTTGTGTTGTTTTTGTGTTGTGTTGTTTGTGTTTGTTTGTTGTTGTTGTGTTGTTTTGTTGTGTGTGTTTGTTGTTGTTGTTGTGTTGTGTTGTGTTGTTGTGTGTTTGTGTTGTGTTGTGTGTTTGTTGTGTTGTTGTTGTGTGTTGTGTTGTTGTGTTTGTTGTTTGTGTTTGTGTGTTGTTTTGTGTTGTGTGTTGTTTGTTGTTGTGTGTTTGTGTTTGTTTGTTGTGTTGTTTGTGTGTGTGTTTGTGTTGTTGTGTTGTGTTGTGTTTGTTGTGTTGTGTTGTGTTGTGTGTGTTTGTTTGTTGTGTTGTGTTGTTGTTGTGTTGTTGTGTTGTTTTGTTGTGTGTTTGTGTTGTTGTGTTGTTGTGTTTGTTGTGTTTGTTGTTTGTTTGTGTTGTGTTTTTGTTGTTGTGTGTGTTGTTTGTGTGTTTGTGTTGTGTTGTGTGTTGTTTGTTGTTTGTTGTGTGTTTGTTGTTGTGTGTTGTGTTGTTTGTTGTGTGTTGTTTTGTTGTTGTGTTTGTGTTGTTTTGTGTGTTGTTGTGTGTTGTTTTGTGTTGTGTTTGTTGTGTTGTGTTGTTTGTGTGTTGTGTTGTTGTTTGTGTTTGTGTGTTGTTGTGTTGTGTTTTGTTGTGTGTTGTGTTGTTTGTTGTGTGTTGTTTGTGTGTGTTTGTGTTGTGTTTGTTGTGTGTGTTTGTTTGTGTTGTTGTTTGTGTGTTTGTTGTTGTTTGTGTGTTGTTGTGTGTTGTTGTTTGTGTGTTTGTGTTGTTTGTTGTTGTGTTTGTTTTGTGTGTTGTGTTGTGTGTGTTTGTTGTGTTGTTTGTTGTTGTGTTTGTTGTTTGTTGTGTTTGTTGTTGTGTGTTGTTGTTTGTGTTGTGTGTGTGTTGTTTGTGTTGTTGTTTGTGTGTTGTTGTGTTTGTTGTGTTGTGTTTGTGTTGTTGTGTTGTTTGTTGTGTGTTGTTTGTTGTGTGTTGTTTGTGTGTGTTGTGTTGTTGTTGTGTTTGTGTTTGTTGTGTTTGTGTGTTGTTTGTGTTGTGTTGTTGTGTTGTTGTTGTGTTTGTGTGTTGTTTGTTGTTGTGTGTGTGTTGTTGTTTGTGTTGTTGTGTTGTGTTTGTGTTGTGTTTGTGTTGTTGTTTGTTTGTGTTGTTTGTGTTGTTGTGTGTTGTGTGTTGTTGTGTTGTGTTTTGTGTTTGTTGTGTTGTTGTTGTTTGTGTGTTGTTGTGTTTGTTTGTGTTGTGTTGTTGTGTGTTTGTTGTGTTGTGTTGTGTTTGTTGTGTTGTTTGTTGTTGTGTGTGTTGTGTTGTGTTGTTTGTTGTGTTGTGTTTGTGTTGTTGTTGTGTGTGTGTGTTGTTTGTGTTGTGTTGTGTGTGTTGTGTGTTGTGTTTGTTTGTGTTGTTTGTGTTGTGTGTTTGTGTTGTGTTTTGTTGTGTTTGTTTGTGTGTTGTGTTTGTGTTGTTGTTTTGTTGTGTGTTGTGTTGTGTGTTGTGTGTTGTTGTGTGTTGTGTGTGTTGTTTGTGTTGTTTTGTTGTGTTTGTGTGTTGTGTGTTGTGTTGTTTGTTGTTGTGTTGTGTGTTGTTTGTGTTTGTTTGTGTGTTGTTGTGTTGTGTGTTGTTGTGTTTGTGTTGTGTTGTTTGTGTTGTTTGTGTTGTGTTTTGTGTTGTTTGTGTGTTGTGTTTTGTTGTGTGTTGTGTTTGTGTTGTGTTGTGTGTTTGTTGTTGTGTGTTTGTGTTGTGTGTGTTGTTGTGTTTGTTGTTGTGTGTTGTGTGTTGTTGTTTTGTGTTGTTGTGTTGTTGTGTGTGTGTTGTTGTGTTGTTTGGTGTGTGTTTGTGTTGTTTTGTGTTGTGTGTTTGTTGTGTTGTGTTTGTTGTGTTGTGTTGTTTGTTGTGTGTTGTGTTGTTGTTTGTTGTGTTGTGTGTGTTTGTTGTTTGTGTTTGTGTTGTGTGTTGTTGTTGTTTGTTGTGTTGTGTTGTTGTTTTGTTTGTGTTGTGTTTGTGTTGTTGTGTTGTTGTGTTTGTTGTGTTTGTGTTGTGTTTGTTGTGTGTTGTTTGTTGTGTTGTGTTGTTGTGTTTGTGTTGTTGTGTTGTGTTGTGTGTGTTTTGTGTTGTGTTGTTTGTGTGTTGTGTTGTGTGTTTGTTGTGTTTGTGTTGTTGTGTTGTTGTGTTGTTGTGTTGTGTTTTGTGTGTTGTTTGTGTTGTTGTGTGTTGTGTTGTGTTGTGTTTTGTTGTTTGTGTGTTGTTGTGTTTGTTTGTGTTGTGTGTGTTGTTTGTTGTTGTGTTGTGTGTTGTGTTGTGTTTTGTGTTTGTGTGTTGTGTTGTGTGTGTTGTGTTGTTTGTGTGTTTGTTGTTGTGTGTGTTGTTGTGTTTGTTGTTGTGTGTTGTTGTTTGTGTGTGTGTGTTGTGTTGTGTGTTTTGTTGTTGTGTTGTGTTGTGTTTTGTTGTTTGTTGTGTGTTGTGTTTGTTGTGTTGTGTTGTGTTGTTTGTTGTGTTGTGTGTTTGTGTGTTGTGTTTGTTTGTTGTTGTGTGTTTGTTGTGTTGTTGTGTTGTGTTGTTGTTTGTTGTGTTGTTTTGTGTGTTTGTGTTTGTTGTGTTGTGTTTGTTTTGTTGTGTTGTTTGTTGTGTGTTGTTGTGTGTTGTTTTGTTGTGTGTTTGTGTGTTGTGTTGTGTTGTGTTGTTTGTGTTGTTTGTGTTGTGTGTTTGTTGTTTGTTGTTGTGTTTTGTGTTGTGTTGTTGTTTGTGTGTTGTTGTTGTGTGTTGTGTTGTTTGTTGTTGTGTGTTTGTGTGTTTGTTGTTGTTGTTGTGTGTTGTTTGTGTTTGTGTTGTGTTGTTTGTGTTGTTTGTGTGTGTTGTGTGTTTGTGTTGTGTTTTGTGTTGTTGTTGTTTGTGTGTGTTGTGTTGTTGTGTGTGTTTGTTGTGTGTTGTTGTTGTGTTGTGTTGTTTTGTGTGTTTGTTGTGTGTGTTGTTGTGTGTTGTTGTGTTTGTGTGTGTGTTGTTGTTGTGTGTTTGTTGTTGTGTTGTTGTGTTGTTGTGTTGTGTGTTGTTGTGTTGTTGTGTGTGTTTGTTGTGTGTTTGTGTTGTGTTTGTGTGTTTGTGTTTGTGTTGTGTTTGTTGTGTTGTTGTTGTGTTTTGTTGTGTGTTTGTTGTGTTTGTTGTGTGTTTGTGTTTTGTTGTGTTTGTGTGTTTGTGTTGTTTGTGTGTGTTGTTTGTGTTGTTTGTGTTGTTGTGTGTTGTGTGTTTGTTGTGTGTTGTTGTGTTGTGTTTTGTTGTTTGTTGTGTGTTGTTGTGTTTGTGTGTGTTGTTTGTTGTGTTGTGTGTTGTTGTTGTGTTGTGTGTTTGTGTTGTTGTGTGTGTTTGTTGTGTTGTGTGTTGTTGTTGTGTGTTTTGTGTTGTGTTGTTGTGTTTGTTGTTGTGTGTGTTTGTGTTGTGTGTTGTGTTTGTGTTGTTGTTGTTGTGTTGTTGTTGTGTTGTTGTGTTTGTGTGTGTTGTGTGTGTGTTGTTGTTTGTGTTGTGTGTTTGTTGTGTTGTGTTGTTGTGTTTGTTGTGTTGTGTGTTGTGTTGTTTGTGTGTTGTTGTGTTGTTTGTGTTGTTGTGTTTGTGTGTTGTGTTGTGTTTGTTGTTGTTGTGTTGTGTGTTGTTGTTGTGTTGTGTGTTTGTTGTGTGTTGTGTGTGTTGTGTTGTTGTGTTGTGTTGTTGTTGTGTTGTTGTGTTTGTTGTGTTGTGTTGTGTGTGTTGTTTGTGTTGTTTTGTTGTGTGTTGTTTGTTGTTGTGTGTTGTGTTGTGTTTGTTTGTGTTGTTGTGTGTTGTTGTTTGTGTTGTGTTGTTGTTTGTGTGTGTTGTTGTTGTTTGTGTGTTGTTGTGTTGTGTTGTTGTGTTGTTGTTTGTGTGTTGTTGTGTTGTGTTGTTGTGTTGTGTTTGTTGTGTGTTGTGTTGTTGTTGTGTTGTGTTTGTGTTGTGTGTTTTGTTGTTGTGTGTTGTTGTGTGTGTTGTTGTGTTTGTTGTGTGTTGTTGTTTGTTGTTGTGTTGTTGTGTTTGTTTGTGTGTTGTGTGTTTGTGTTGTTGTGTGTGTTGTTGTTGTTGTGTTGTTTTGTGTGTTTGTGTGTTGTTGTGTGTTGTGTTGTGTTTGTGTGTTGTTGTGTTGTTTTGTTGTTGTGTTGTTGTTTGTGTTTGTGTGTTTGTTGTTGTGTTGTTTGTGTTTGTGTGTTGTGTTGTGTTGTGTTTGTGTGTTTGTTGTGTGTGTGTGTGTTGTGTGTTGTTGTGTGTTTGTGTGTTGTGTTGTGTTGTTGTGTTGTTTGTTTGTGTGTTTGTTGTTGTGTGTTTGTTTGTGTTGTGTTGTGTTGTGTTGTGTTGTTGTGTGTTTTGTTGTGTGTTTGTTGTGTGTTGTGTGTTTGTTGTGTTTGTTGTGTTGTTTTGTTTGTGTGTGTTTGTGTGTTGTGTGTTGTTGTTTGTGTGTGTTGTGTTGTGTTGTTTGTGTTGTTGTGTTTGTGTTGTGTGTTTGTTGTGTTGTGTGTGTTGTGTGTTTTGTTTGTGTTGTGTGTTGTTGTGTTTGTGTTGTTGTTTGTTGTGTGTGTGTTGTGTTGTTGTTGTGTTTTGTGTGTTTGTTGTTTGTGTTGTGTTTGTTTGTGTTGTGTGTTGTGTTGTTGTGTGTTTGTGTGTGTTGTGTTTGTGTTTGTTGTTGTTGTGTTGTGTGTGTTGTTTGTGTTTGTTGTTTGTGTGTTGTGTTGTTGTTGTTGTGTTGTTTGTGTTGTGTTGTGTTGTTTGTGTTGTGTTGTTGTGTTTGTGTGTGTGTTGTGTGTTGTGTTGTTGTTGTGTTGTTTGTGTGTTGTTGTGTTTGTGTTGTGTTTGTTGTGTGTTGTGTGTTGTTTGTGTTGTGTGTGTTTGTGTTTGTTGTGTGTTGTGTTTGTTTGTGTGTTGTGTTGTGTTTGTTGTTTGTTGTTGTTTGTGTGTTGTGTTGTGTGTTGTGTTGTGTGTTGTTGTGTGTTGTTGTGTGTTGTGTTTGTTTGTGTTGTGTTGTTTGTGTTGTTTTGTGTGTTGTGTTGTGTTGTGTTGTTTGTGTTGTTGTTTGTGTTGTTGTGTGTTGTGTTGTTGTGTGTTTGTTGTTGTGTTGTGTTGTGTGTTTGTGTTGTGTGTGTTTGTTTGTTGTTGTGTGTTGTTTGTTGTTTGTTGTGTGTTGTTTGTGTTGTGTGTGTGTGTTGTGTTTGTGTTGTGTTGTTGTGTTTGTGTTTGTTTGTTGTTGTGTTTGTGTGTGTTGTGTTGTGTGTTTGTGTGTTTTGTTGTTGTGTGTTGTGTGTTTGTTTGTGTTGTGTGTTGTTTGTGTTGTTGTGTGTTTGTGTTGTGTTTGTTGTTGTTTGTGTTGTTGTGTTTGTTGTGTGTGTTGTGTTGTGTTGTTGTTGTGTTTTGTTGTGTTGTGTGTTGTTGTGTTTGTGTGTTGTGTTGTTTGTGTTGTTGTTGTTGTGTGTTTTGTTTGTGTTGTGTGTGTTTGTGTGTTGTTTGTGTTGTGTTTTGTGTTGTTGTGTGTTGTTGTGTTTGTTGTGTTGTGTGTTTGTTGTTGTGTTGTGTGTTGTTTGTTGTGTTGTGTTGTTGTGTGTTGTTGTGTGTTGTTTGTGTGTTTGTTGTGTTTGTTGTTGTTGTGTTGTTGTTGTGTTGTGTGTGTGTTGTTGTTGTGTTTGTGTGTTGTTGTGTTTGTGTTGTGTGTTGTTGTGTGTTTGTTGTGTTGTTGTTTGTGTTGTGTGTGTTGTTGTTTGTGTTTGTTGTGTGTTGTGTTTTGTTGTGTGTGTTGTTGTGTTGTTGTTGTTTGTTGTTGTGTTTGTTGTGTGTTGTTGTGTGTTTGTTGTGTGTTGTTGTTGTTTGTGTTGTTGTGTGTTTGTTGTTTGTGTGTGTTGTGTTGTTGTGTTGTTGTTTGTGTTGTGTGTTGTGTGTTGTTTGTTGTGTGTGTTTGTGTTGTGTTTGTTGTTGTGTGTTTTGTGTTGTTGTGTGTTTGTTGTTTGTGTGTTTGTTGTTGTGTGTTGTTGTGTTGTTTGTGTGTGTTTGTGTTGTTGTGTTGTTGTGTGTTGTTTGTGTTTGTTGTGTTGTGTTTGTGTGTTGTTGTTGTGTTTGTTGTTTGTGTTTTTGTGTGTTTTGTGTTGTGTGTGTTGTTTGTTGTGTTGTGTTGTGTTTGTTGTGTGTTTGTGTGTTGTTTGTTGTGTTGTGTTGTGTTGTTTTTGTGTTGTGTTGTGTTTGTTTGTGTTTGTGTTGTGTTGTTGTGTTGTTGTGTTTGTGTGTTGTTGTGTTGTGTGTTTGTGTTGTTGTTGTGTTGTGTTGTTGTTTTGTGTGTTGTTGTTGTGTTTTGTGTTTGTTTGTGTGTTGTGTGTTGTTGTGTGTTTGTGTTGTTTGTGTGTGTTGTTGTGTTGTGTTGTGTTGTTGTGTTTTGTGTGTGTTGTTTGTTGTTGTGTTTGTTGTTGTTGTGTGTTGTGTTGTTGTTGTGTTGTGTGTTGTTGTGTGTTTTGTGTGTTGTTTGTTGTGTTTGTGTGTTGTTTTGTGTGTTGTTTGTTGTGTTTGTGTTGTTGTGTTGTTGTGTGTTGTTGTTTTGTTGTGTTGTGTGTTGTGTGTTTGTTTGTGTTGTGTTGTTGTGTTTGTGTGTTGTGTTGTTGTGTTGTTGTGTGTTTGTTTTGTGTGTTGTGTTGTTTGTGTTGTTGTGTTTGTGTGTTGTTGTTTGTGTGTTGTTTGTGTTGTGTGTTTGTGTTGTTTGTGTTGTGTTGTTTGTTTGTGTGTTGTGTTGTGTTGTTTTGTGTTGTTGTGTTTGTGTTGTTGTGTTTGTGTGTTGTTGTTGTGTTGTGTTGTTTGTGTTTGTGTTGTGTTGTGTGTTTGTTTGTGTGTTTGTTGTTGTGTTGTGTTTGTGTGTTTGTTGTGTTGTTGTTGTTTTGTGTTGTGTTGTGTGTTGTGTTTTTGTTGTGTGTTGTTTGTGTTGTTGTGTTTGTTGTTGTGTTTGTTGTGTTGTGTGTTTTGTGTGTGTTTGTGTTGTGTTTGTTGTTTGTGTGTGTTGTTGTGTTTGTGTGTTTTGTTGTGTGTTGTGTTGTGTGTTGTTGTTGTGTTGTTGTGTGTTGTTTTGTTTGTGTGTGTGTTGTTGTGTTGTTGTTTGTGTTTGTGTGTGTGTTGTGTTTGTTGTGTTGTTTGTGTGTTGTTGTGTTGTTGTGTGTGTTGTGTTGTTGTGTTGTTTGTGTGTGTTGTTGTGTTGTGTGTGTTGTGTGTTGTGTTGTTGTTGTGTTGTTGTGTGTGTTTTGTGTTTGTGTTGTTGTGTTGTTGTTTGTGTGTTGTGTGTTGTGTGTTTGTTGTGTGTTGTTGTTTGTGTGTTGTGTTGTGTTTGTGTGTTTGTGTGTGTTGTTGTGTTGTTGTGTTGTGTTTGTGTTGTGTTGTTGTGTGTGTTGTGTGTTGTGTGTGTTTGTGTTGTTGTTTGTGTTGTTTGTGTTTGTGTTGTTGTTGTGTTGTTGTTGTGTTGTTGTTGTTTGTTGTGTGTTTTGTTGTGTTGTGTTTGTTGTTGTGTGTTGTTGTGTTGTTGTGTGTTTGTGTGTTTGTGTTGTGTTGTGTTGTGTTTGTGTTGTTTGTTTTTGTTGTGTGTGTGTTGTTGTGTTGTTGTTGTGTTGTTTGTTGTGTTGTGTGTTGTTTGTTGTTTGTTGTTGTGTGTTGTGTTGTGTTTTGTGTGTTTGTGTTGTTGTTTGTGTTGTTTGTGTGTTGTTTGTGTGTTGTTTGTTGTTGTTGTGTGTTGTGTTTGTTGTGTTGTTTTGTTGTGTTGTGTGTTTGTTGTTGTGTTTGTTGTGTGTTGTGTTGTGTGTTGTTTGTGTTTGTGTGTTGTTGTGTGTTGTTTGTGTTGTGTGTTGTTTGTGTGTGTTGTGTTGTTGTGTTTTGTTGTGTTTGTGTGTTGTGTTGTTGTGTGTTTGTGTTGTGTGTTGTTTGTGTGTTGTGTTTTGTGTTGTTGTGTTGTGTTGTGTGTTTGTGTGTGTGTTGTTTGTGTTGTGTGTGTGTTTGTGTTGTTGTGTGTTGTTTGTGTTGTTTGTGTGTTGTTGTGTTGTGTTTGTGTTGTGTGTTTGTTGTTGTTTGTGTTTGTGTGTGTTGTGTTGTGTGTTGTGTTGTTGTGTTTGTTGTGTGTTGTGTTGTGTGTTTTGTGTTGTGTTGTGTGTTGTGTTGTTGTGTTGTGTGTGTTGTTGTTTGTTGTGTTGTGTGTTGTGTTGTGTGTTTGTTGTGTGTTGTTGTTGTGTTGTTTGTGTTGTTTTGTGTTGTGTTGTTGTGTTGTGTTGTTGTGTTTGTGTTGTGTGTTTGTGTTGTGTTGTGTTGTGTTTGTTGTTGTGTGTGTTTGTGTTTGTTTGTGTTGTTGTGTTGTTGTGTTTGTGTTTGTTGTGTGTGTTTTTGTGTTGTGTTGTGTTGTGTGTTGTGTTGTGTGTTGTTGTTGTGTTTGTTGTGTTGTGTGTTGTTTTGTGTGTTGTTGTGTTGTTGTTGTTGTGTTTGTGTTGTTGTTTTGTTGTGTGTGTTTGTTGTGTGTGTGTGTTTGTTGTGTTGTTGTGTGTTTGTTGTTGTGTTTTGTGTTGTGTTGTGTTTTGTTTGTTGTGTTGTGTTGTGTGTTGTGTTTGTTGTGTTTGTTGTTGTGTTTTGTGTGTTGTTTGTGTTGTGTTTTGTGTTTTGTTGTTGTGTTGTTTGTTGTTTGTGTTGTTTGTGTTTGTGTGTTGTGTTGTTGTGTTGTGTTGTGTGTTGTTGTGTTGTTTGTGTGTGTGTTGTTGTGTTGTGTTTGTTGTGTGTGTTTTGTGTTGTGTTGTTTGTTGTGTGTTGTGTTGTTGTTTGTGTGTTGTTTGTTGTTGTTGTGTTTGTGTTGTGTTTTGTGTGTTGTTTGTGTGTTGTGTTGTTGTGTGTTTGTTGTGTTGTGTTTGTGTTGTGTTGTGTTTGTGTTTTGTGTGTGTTTGTGTGTGTTGTGTTGTTTTGTGTTGTGTGTTTGTGTGTGTTGTTGTTGTGTTGTTGTGTTGTGTTGTTTTGTGTTTGTTTGTTGTTGTGTTGTTTGTGTTGTGTGTTGTGTTGTGTTGTGTGTTGTTGTTGTTTGTTGTGTTGTGTTGTTTGTGTGTGTTGTTTGTTGTGTTGTGTGTTGTGTGTGTTTGTGTTTGTGTTGTTGTGTGTGTTGTTTGTTTGTGTTGTGTGTTGTGTGTGTGTTTGTGTTGTGTGTTGTGTTTTGTTGTTTTGTGTTGTTGTTGTGTTGTTTGTGTGTTGTGTTGTTGTGTTGTGTTGTGTGTTTGTTGTGTTGTTGTGTTGTTTGTGTGTGTTGTGTTGTGTTGTTGTGTTGTTTTGTTGTGTGTTGTGTTTGTGTTGTTGTGTGTTGTGTTGTGTTTGTGTTGTTGTTGTGTTGTTGTTGTGTGTTTGTGTGTTGTGTTTTGTGTTTGTGTGTTGTTGTGTTGTGTTGTGTGTTTGTTGTTGTGTTGTTGTGTGTTTGTTGTGTGTTTGTGTTGTGTTTGTGTGTTGTGTTGTTGTGTTGTTGTGTGTTTGTGTTGTTGTGTGTTTGTTGTTGTGTTGTTTTGTGTTTGTTGTTTGTGTGTTTGTTGTGTTGTGTTTGTGTTGTTTGTTGTTTGTGTGTGTTGTTTGTGTTTGTGTTGTGTTGTTGTGTTGTGTTGTTTGTTGTGTGTTGTGTTGTGTTGTTGTGTTTGTGTTGTGTTGTTGTGTGTTTTGTGTTGTGTTGTTGTTGTGTTGTTTGTTGTGTGTTGTTGTGTTGTGTTGTGTTGTTTTGTGTGTTGTGTTGTTGTGTTGTTGTGTTTGTGTTGTTTGTTGTTGTGTTTGTGTTTTGTTGTGTTGTGTGTTGTTTTGTGTTGTTGTTGTGTTGTGTTGTGTTTGTGTGTTTGTTGTTGTGTGTTGTTGTTTTGTGTGTTGTGTGTTTGTGTGTTGTGTTGTTTGTTGTGTTGTTTGTGTTGTGTGTTGTGTTTGTTGTGTGTTGTTGTTGTGTTTGTTGTTGTTTGTGTTGTGTTTGTTGTGTTGTGTTGTTTGTTGTTGTGTTGTGTTGTTGTGTTTTGTGTTGTTGTGTTGTGTGTGTTGTGTGTTGTTGTGTTGTGTTGTTGTGTGTTGTTTGTTGTTGTGTGTGTTTGTGTGTTGTGTTGTTTGTTGTGTTGTTGTTTGTGTGTTGTGTTGTGTGTTTGTTGTGTTGTTGTGTTGTTTTGTGTTGTTTGTGTGTTGTGTTGTGTTGTGTGTTTGTGTGTTGTTGTTTGTTTGTGTTTGTGTGTGTTGTGTGTTTTGTTGTGTGTTGTGTTGTGTGTTGTTGTTTGTGTGTTGTTGTGTTGTGTGTGTTTGTGTTGTGTTTTGTGTGTTGTTGTTGTGTTTGTGTGTTGTGTGTTTTGTTGTTGTGTTGTGTTTGTGTGTTGTTTGTTGTGTTGTTGTTGTGTTGTTTGTGTTGTGTTGTGTTTGTTGTGTGTTGTGTGTTTGTTGTGTTTTGTGTTGTTGTTTGTGTGTGTTGTGTTTGTGTTGTGTTGTGTGTTGTTGTTGTTGTGTTGGTGTTTGTGTTTGTGTTGTTGTGTTTGTTGTGTGTTGTTGTGTTTGTGTGTTTGTGTTGTGTTGTTGTTTGTTGTTGTGTGTTGTGTTTTGTGTGTTGTTGTTGTGTGTGTTTGTTGTTGTTGTGTGTTTGTGTGTTGTGTGTTTGTTTGTTGTGTTGTGTTGTTGTGTTGTTTTGTGTGTTTGTTGTTGTGTTGTGTGTTGTGTGTTGTTGTGTTGTGTTTTGTGTTGTTTTGTTTGTTGTTGTGTTGTGTGTTTGTGTTGTTTGTTGTTGTTGTTTGTTGTTGTGTTTGTGTGTTTGTTGTGTTGTTGTGTTTGTGTGTGTTGTTTTGTTGTTGTGTTTGTGTGTTGTTGTGTTGTGTGTGTGTTGTGTTTTGTTGTGTTGTTGTGTTGTTGTGTGTTGTGTTGTTGTGTTGTTTGTTGTGTTGTTTGTGTGTTGTGTTGTGTTGTTGTGTTGTTGTGTTTGTGTTTTGTGTTGTGTTTGTGTGTTGTTTGTGTGTTGTGTTTTGTTTGTGTGTGTTTGTGTTGTTGTTGTGTTTGTTGTTGTGTGTTTTGTTGTTTGTGTGTTTGTTGTGTTGTGTTTGTGTTGTGTTTGTTGTTGTTTGTGTGTTTGTGTTGTGTTTGTTGTTTGTGTTGTTTTGTGTGTTGTGTTGTTTGTGTTGTGTTGTTGTTTGTTGTTTGTGTGTTGTTGTGTGTTTGTTTGTGTTGTTGTGTGTTTGTGTGTTGTGTTGTTGTGTTGTGTTGTGTTTGTTGTGTGTTTGTGTTGTTGTGTGTTGTTGTGTTTGTTGTGTGTTTTGTTGTTGTGTTGTTGTGTTGTTGTTTGTGTGTTTGTGTTTGTGTTGTTGTGTTTTGTGTGTTGTGTTGTTGTTTGTGTGTGTTGTTTGTGTGTGTTGTTTGTGTTGTTGTGTTTGTGTTGTGTGTTGTTTTGTTGTGTTGTTTTGTGTGTGTGTTGTTGTGTTGTGTGTTGTTGTTGTTTTGTGTTGTGTGTTTGTGTTGTGTGTTTGTTGTTTGTGTGTTGTTTTGTTTGTGTTTGTGTTGTTGTTTGTGTGTTGTGTGTGTTGTTGTTGTGTTTGTGTTGTGTTGTTGTGTTGTTGTGTTTGTTGTTGTTGTGTTGTGTTGTGTGTTTGTTGTGTTGTTGTGTTGTTTGTGTTGTTGTTGTTGTTGTGTTGTTGTGTTTGTGTTGTTTGTTGTTGTGTGTTGTTGTTTTGTTGTGTGTTGTTTGTTGTTGTGTTGTGTGTTGTGTTGTGTTTGTGTGTTGTTTGTTGTGTTGTTGTGTGTTTTGTTTGTTGTGTTGTGTGTTGTGTTGTTTTGTGTGTTGTTGTGTGTGTTGTTTGTGTGTTGTGTTTGTTTGTTGTGTTTGTGTGTTTGTTTGTGTGTTGTTTTGTTGTGTGTTTTGTGTTGTGTTGTTGTGTGTTGTTGTGTTGTGTTGTTGTTTGTGTGTTGTTGTTGTTTGTTGTTGTTTGTGTTTTGTGTTGTGTGTGTGTTGTTTGTGTTGTTTGTGTTTGTGTGTGTTGTTGTTGTTGTTGTGTTGTTGTGTTGTTTGTGTGTTGTTGTGTTGTTTGTGTGTTGTTTGTGTTGTTGTTGTGTGTTTGTGTTGTTGTTTGTGTGTGTTTGTGTTTGTGTTGTTTGTTGTTGTTGTTTGTGTGTTGTGTTGTTGTGTTTGTTGTGTGTGTTGTTTTGTTTGTGTTGTTGTGTTGTTTGTGTTGTGTGTTTTGTGTTGTTGTGTGTTGTTTGTGTTGTTGTGTTGTTTGTGTGTTGTTTGTTGTTTGTTGTGTGTTGTGTTTGTTGTGTGTGTTGTGTTGTGTGTTTTGTTGTTGTGTTGTTTGTGTTGTTGTGTTGTGTTGTTGTGTGTTTGTGTTGTGTTGTTGTTGTGTTGTGTGTTTGTTTTGTGTTGTGTGTTTGTGTTGTTGTGTGTTTGTGTTTGTTGTGTTGTGTTTTGTGTTGTGTTGTGTGTTTGTTGTGTTGTTGTGTTGTTGTTTGTTGTGTTGTGTGTTTGTGTTGTGTTTGTTTGTGTGTTTGTTGTGTTTTGTTGTTGTTGTTTGTTGTTGTTGTGTTTTTGTGTTGTTTGTTGTGTTTGTTGTGTTTGTGTGTGTTTTGTGTTGTGTTGTGTTTTGTGTGTTGTTGTGTTGTTTGTGTTGTTGTGTGTTGTGTTTGTTGTTGTTGTTTGTGTTGTTGTGTTGTTTGTTGTGTGTTGTTGTGTTGTTTGTGTGTGTGTTTGTTGTTTGTTGTGTGTTGTTGTGTTGTTTGTTGTTTGTGTGTTGTTTGTTGTGTTGTTGTGTTGTTTGTTGTGTTGTTGTGTTTGTTGTGTGTTGTGTTTGTGTTGTTGTGTTTGTGTTGTTGTTGTTGTGTTGTTTGTGTGTTGTTTGTGTGTTGTGTGTTGTTGTGTGTGTTTGTTTTGTGTGTTTGTGTTGTTGTGTTGTGTTGTTGTTTGTGTGTTGTTTGTTGTGTTGTGTTTTGTTTGTTGTTGTGTTTGTTGTTGTTGTGTTTGTTGTTGTTTGTGTGTTGTGTTTGTGTTGTGTGTTGTGTTGTTGTTTTGTTGTGTGTTGTGTGTGTTGTTGTGTTGTTGTTTTGTGTTGTTTGTGTGTTTGTTGTGTGTGTTTGTTGTTGTTGTTGTGTTTGTTGTGTTGTTTGTGTTGTGTTTGTTTGTGTGTTTGTGTGTTGTTTGTGTTGTTGTGTTGTGTTGTTGTGTTTTGTGTTGTGTGTTGTTTGTGTGTGTTGTGTTTGTGTGTTTGTTTGTGTTTGTGTGTTGTTGTTGTTTGTTGTGTTGTGTTGTTGTGTTGTTGTTTGTGTGTTTGTTGTTTGTGTGTTGTGTGTTGTTTGTGTTGTGTTGTTGTTTGTGTGTTGTTGTGTTTGTTGTTTGTTGTGTTTGTGTTTGTTGTTGTTTTTGTGTTGTGTTGTGTTGTTGTTGTGTGTTGTTGTGTGTTGTTTTGTTGTGTTTGTGTTGTTGTTTGTTGTGTGTTGTTTTGTTTGTGTTTGTTGTTGTGTGTTTTGTGTTGTTTGTTGTTTGTTGTTGTGTTTGTGTGTTGTTGTTTGTGTGTTGTGTTTTTGTTTGTTGTGTTTGTGTTGTGTTGTTGTGTTGTGTGTTTGTTTGTGTTGTGTTGTGTTGTTGTTGTTTTGTTGTGTGTTGTGTTGTGTGTTTGTGTTGTTTGTGTTGTTGTGTTGTGTTTGTTGTGTGTTTGTGTTGTTTGTGTGTGTTTGTGTGTTTTGTTGTTTTGTTGTTTGTGTGTTTGTTGTTGTGTTGTGTGTTTGTGTTGTGTTGTTTGTGTGTTGTTTGTTGTTGTGTTGTGTTGTTGTTGTGTGTTTGTGTGTTGTGTTGTGTTTGTTGTTGTGTTTGTTGTTTGTGTTGTGTTGTTTTGTTGTTGTGTTGTGTTGTTGTGTGTGTTGTTGTGTTTTTTGTTGTTTGTTTGTGTTGTTGTGTGTGTTGTGTGTGTTTTGTGTTGTTGTTTGTTGTTTGTTGTTGGTTTGTTGTTTGTTTGTGTTTTTGGTTTTGTTGTTGTTGTTGTGTTTGTTTTTGTGTGTGTGTTGTTTTGTTGTTTTTGTGTTTTTGTGTGTTGTGTAAGCTATTTTAGTTAGTGACTCTTATTTTGAAGAGGAGTTTTTACCGGAGGTCTGTTCTGTGAAGAGTGTGGTGGAAATGTGACGGATAATAAACGGGTGCTGTTTCCCGAGTTGATTCCCCTCTTCTGTTTTCCTTGGCTGATTCAACACAACTAAACGCTCGGCTACAGTGATATGATAGATAATAGAAAACCGCTTCGCGGGCCAGATGATTTTATTTATTTTTTAAAGTGCTCGTGCCGCCCCCCACGTGACATGAAAAAGTGCCGCCCGTGCCTAAAACCGCCACTGGCTGCCACCCTGTGGTCACAGCAGACATTGTTGGGTTTTTATCAGTCACCATGGAGACGAAGCTTCTCTCCTGGAGGAGGAGAGAATCAGTTATGAAGATCTGAGCTGTTACCTCCTCATCCTCTTCCTCCTCCCTCTGTTTTTGTTTTGTCTTCCTCCTTCACCTCCTCCTCATCTTCGTGCTCCTCCCTCCTCCTGGACCAGTCTATTTATAAAAACAGGGCCAGTGAGTGACAAAGATAGTCGTAGAAATGGGTCTGACTAATCCCTGGGTCCTGGCGGCTTCAGCTGCTGTGATCTTTGTGTGAACTGTTCGATCATCACATCTGTGGCTCAGGGGGTAGAGCGGTCGTTCTCTAACCTGATGGTCAGCGGTCCGATCCCGTCTCCCTCATTCTTATACTGAAACCAAAACAACCGGTTCTCATAGACAAAGTGTTTCACAGAGATTCTCTGAAAACCACATTTACTGAACAGCATCATCACATCCTCTCCTCTTCCAGACATTATCCTGTTGTATCGTCACATGGACTCAGGCACAAGTCAGGAACATGTAAGGGACACATATAAAGTATTTGAATATATAGTATTTAATATAGAGTATTTAAATTCCTTCATGATAAAGCCTATAGTTAGAGCCGGTCCAGGTTTGTCTCAGACCTGGTCTTAGTTCTGCTGCTATAGGTCTAGAAGGTCGGGGGTCACATGACACACGGAGCTTCTCTTCCCAGCTTCTCCTTCCTCTTCTCCATCCTGATCTCATCAAAGATATTAATATCTCATCACTACATGTTACTGACTTGACTTCTTCCCCGGAGTCCCTCTGCCTCATCGTCCACAGATCCACATCGTGGATTATGAAGCTGGATCGAGAATCAGAGATCGTGATCGTACTGATGGATCCTGTATCATGTTGGCATCTGATCGTGGTGGTGGACCAGGATCGAGGAGGCATCTGATGGTGGATCCTGACCGTGGAGATGACCACATCAAGACAGCTTGATATGGGACACGCCTCCTCAGAGACTTTTACACTAATCAGGTCATTGAGCTTCAGTTCTGCTACAAAGTGTTGATTCTAATCAAAGCTGTGAATCCTTTGATCTCTGTGATGTCCTCTGTTAACGGGACATCTGTGGACTAGTGTCCGTCCTGGGAGACGCGTCCTCACATGTGTCTCTGAGGTTTCTACCTTCTCCACCTGGTGAAGGTTTCAGGAGTTTGACTCTTGTTGAAGAACAGAGGACGTCTCACCTGGTTAAAGACCATGAGACAAACTGGGACCTGAGAATATGAAACTATACTAATCAAATGTGATTGATTGATTGATTAAATATAAAGTATGTTAATATAAAGTATGTTAATATAAAGTATTTGAATACAAAGTATTTGAATATAAAGTATGTTAATATAAAGTATTTGAATACAAAGTATTTTAATATAAAGTATTTGAATATAAAGTATTTGAATATAAAGTATTTGAATATAGAGGATTTGAATTAAAAGGGCCCATCTAGGGTAAAGAAAACGACAATTTGTACAATTTAGATGAAACACACAAGTGAAAACATGACTAATATTCTTTTATATTCAGTTTCTGCCAAAAGATCCTTTCAGGTAAATCTTACACAGTGCAGCTTTAACATTCAGACGATAATAAGAGTGAGCAAAATTTAAATAGATTTTTTAACACAAACATGGAGTAAATCAGTGAAAAGAAGAAATTCATTAAAGAGTCCATGTTCCCTTTGACTCTCAGGAGGCATCTCTGATTAAACCCAAAATAACTGACCCACTTCCAGGTTTGATCTTCTCTTTAGTATGACATCTTCAACAATCGCCAGTTCCAACCACAGACTGGAAACAAAGACGACGACACTTCAACACTTTGAACGACAAACAACAAAAGACTCATCCACTCTATCTGAATCTTGTTTATTGCCACATGACAATAAATAGAAAAGAAGAAGAACCTGGATTGGTTCTTCTCTACACTTTCCATTTCTATGATCAGTTGGCTTCAGTCACTTTATCCTTTTTCCATAATAAAAACATAATGAAATGATGAAGAGGAAAGTTCCTCGTCCTCCTGTGGTCTGCAGATGGAATCCTCACATTCCCACCACACCTCCACATCGTCCGTTTCTAATGAGCCGCTCTGTCACTGGTTAAGAGCAGCTTCCATTAGAGGAGCTGGGACCTGAAGAGCACCTGAACTGGTTTCCTTTGATTCACTGAGGAGGTTCCACCAGCTCAGTGACAGTGTGATGGTCAACCTGCTCAGCTGCACCAGTCTGAGTGTGTGAGTGAGTGAGATGTGTGTATGAGTGTGTGTGTGAGTGAGTGTGTGAGTGTGTGTCTGTTTGTGAGAAGATTTATCAAACGATCTCTTTGTTTTAGAAATTAATAGATTTCTCTTTTCTGATCCGATGATTGTTTGTCAGAAAACTGTGAAAACTAAAAAGAGTCATTTTGAACTTTGTGTCTGACTGAAGATGTAAAGACGTGGATTCAGTTTCCAGATGTGAAGATGAAACTTGTCACATGTGGAAACATCTGTTAGCCTTGTGCTAAGTGACAGAGAGCTGAACACTGACCTCCTGCAGAAGATCCTCAGGCCGGTGAAGCTCCTGGCGTGGCGGCAGCGTGGGGGGGCTGGCAGCAGCTCAGTGGAGGTGTGAGCCGGCTCCTCCTCTGGATCCTGCTGCTGCTCCATGTCGGCCTCCGTCAGCTCTGCTGCTGCTCTGCTGCTGCTCTGCTGCTGCTCTGCTGCTGCTCTGCTGCTGCTCCACCGTCCAATCACAAGTTCACGTGTCACACACAGGAAGCTCAGCTCCACTCACAGTGAAGTGAAGGAACCAGTTCTGACGACCGGCTCCTCACCCTCCTCACCCTCCTCCTCCTCCTCACCCTCTCCTGCCTCCTCCTCCTCCTCACCCTCCTCACCCTCTCCTGCCTCCTCCTCCTCCTCCTCCTCCTCACCCTCTCCTGCCTCCTCCTCCTCCTCACCCTCCTCACCCTCTCCTGCCTCCTCCTCCTCCTCACCCTCTCCTGCCTCCTCCTCCTCCTCACCCTCCTCACCCTCTCCTGCCTCCTCCTCCTCCTCCTCACCCTCTCCTGCCTCCTCCTCCTCCTCACCCTCCTCACCCTCTCCTGCCTCCTCCTCCTCACCCTCCTCACCCTCTCCTGCCTCCTCCTCCTCCTCACCCTCCTCACCCTCTCCTGCCTCTCCTCCTCCTCCTCACCCTCCTCACCCTCTCCTGCCTCCTCCTCCTCCTCACCCTCTCCTGCCTCCTCCT
>JBAMIH010000038.1:162500-220000 GCA_038501795.1 Pseudopleuronectes americanus | reverse complement strand
GGAGTAGGTGGAAGAGTAAGAAGAGGAGGAGGAAGAGAAGGAGGAAGAGTAAGAGGAGGAGGAGGAAGAGTACCAGGGAAAAGAGGAGGGGGAGGAGGAGGAAGAAGAAGAGGAGGTTCGGCTCCTCCTCTGAGGAACAAAACAACAAACAAACAACAAACAAACAACAACAAACTGCTCTGCTGAGTTCAACTCGAAGCGCGTGCATGTGTGCGCGCGCTGACTTTCTCTCCATAGAGTTTCAGTGAGTTTACATCCGGGTTTTTTCCCTAGGCAATGGGAGTCGGAGCACCGCCGTTCCTTAGGCAAAGTGAAATAAATTCGCTGCACCGACACAAAAACTAGTCCGCTTTCCGAACACATTTCCCCGCCGCGTCGCTTCGTCCATCGGGTCCATCGGAGCAACTTCCACGGGCCCGGCCGCGCACGTCGGCCGCTCGGTGCCGGAGAACCGAGCCGGGTTCGGTCGGTGGACGGGTTTTTGTCCCCCTTCCTCCAGCGCCGCGGCGCAGGGATCTGCGCGGTGCTGCGGCCGGGCTGAATGAGATTGAAGAAGAGTTCTTCTTGTTTTCTAGATTCAGTTTCTCTCTTTTTACTCTTTTTCTCTAAAAGTCGTTTTGTCTCCGGAGCAGCGGCGCGTGCGACGGAGCAGCGGCCGAGCAGCGGGGCCGGAGCTCCACCGACGATCGGCCGCGGACACGCAGATCTGTGCATTAATCTGGAGGAGGACTGCTGCTGAGTAAGTGCACATTGGGGCTTTTTAATTTCATAACTTTAATTTTCTCTCCTGTCAAACTTTACCTGCGAGCCGCGGCCCGCCGAGCCGCGGTGCGGGCGTGTGTCCGCGGGCAGGTGTGCGAGCTAGCGCCGCGGCTCGGGTGCAGCCGCCCGGCGGGTTCCCGTGTGTTTAGCTGCTCTGTTTCTTATTCTAGGAGTTGATATTGTGGAGGACAAGGGGCCGAGCAACTTGGAGCCACGACGGCCGCTCGCTGTCACAAATCTTGAAAGATGGCGTCTTTCGGGACTGTTACCGAGCGGGCTTCTGCTCCTCCGCCGTGTTCGAGCCTCTCCCCGCGGCCCGCGGCTTTATTTCTCTCCGGTGTAAGTTATCAGCGTGGCTGGCAGCGTTAGCAGCGCGGCTAGCAGCGGGGCTAGCGTTAGCGGCTACTGCTAACGTTATCCACTTGTTCTCGGTGGCGTCCCTCAGCCTCCGCGGAGCCATGTCGGCGGAGACAGGGGCTCGGTCCGGTGCTCCGACCGCGGCTCCGGAGCCCCGCGTGCCCCGCGTGCCCCGAGCCCTGCTCCGCTAGCGGGGATGGACCGAGGCGGGTCGGACGGAGGGGTTCCCCGGCGTCCAGGCGCCTGGAGAGGGACATTTTCTAAATGTCTCTGGAAACATTGAAAGACTTTCCTCTATTTGTTGTTCTCACACACTTCACTGCTCCGGGAAATAAAACCTCCATCTTAGCTCCGGTTCTCTGCTGCGGCCTCTGATGGAAGTTTATCCGGAAAACTTCATGTCCCACCCGGGGAGCAATTACTGCAATTAACACACACTCACAGAGACAGAGAGACACACACACACAATAACACATACAGAGAGACACACACACAATAACACAGAGAGACACACACACAATAACACAGAGAGACACACACACAATAACACATACAGAGAGACACACACACAATAACACATACAGAGAGACACACACACAATAACACATACAGAGAGACACACACACAATAACACAGAGAGACACACACACAATAACACATACAGAGAGACACTCACAGAGACAGAGAGACACACACACACAATAACACAGAGAGACACACACACACAATAACACACAGAGAGAAACACACACAATAACACAGAGAGAGAGAGAGACACACACACACAGAGAGAGAGACACTCACAGAGACAGAGACACACACACACACACACACAGAGACACACAGAGAGACACACACAATAACACAGAGAGAGAGAGAGACACACACACAATAACACACAGAGACACACACAATAACACAGAGATACACACACACAGTAACACAGACAGAGAGAGAGACACACACACAGAGAGAGAGAGACACTCACACAATAACACAGAGAGAGAGAGACACACACACACACACACAGAGAGACACACACAATAACACAGAGAGAGAGACACACACACAATAACACACAGAGAGAGACACACACAATAACACAGAGATACACACACACACAGTAACACAGACAGAGAGACACCCACACAATAACACACAGAGAGAGACACACACAATAACACAGAGAGACACACACACAATAACACAGAGACAGAGAGACACACACACAATAACACAGAGAGAGATACTCACAGAGACGGAGAGACACACACAATAACAGAGAGACGGAGAGACACACACAATAACAGAGAGAGAGAGAGACTCACACAATAACACAGAGAGAGACAGAGACACACACAGATAGACACTCACAGAGACAGAGAGACACACAAACACACAGAGACAGAGAGACACACACACAGAGGCAGAGAGACACACACACAAACACACAGAGACAGAGATAGAAACACAAAAAAAAGAGAGGGAGAAACACACACACCAAGAGAGACACACAGTACTAGTAATGGTTGTGGTAGTACTAGTAATGCTTGTGGTAGTACTAGTAATGGTTGTGTTAGTACTAGTAATGGTTGTAGTAGTACTAGTTATGGTTGTGCTAATACTAATGATGGTTGTGCTAGTACTAGTAATAGACGGGTAGTACTAGTAATGCTTGTGGTAGAACTAGTAATGGTTGTGCTAGTAATAGTAATGGTTGTGGTGGTACTAGTAATGCTTGTGGTAGTACTAGTAATGCTTGTGTTAGTACTAGTAATGGTTGTGGTGGTACTAGTAATTGTTGTACTAGTAATGGTTGTGGTAGTACTAGTAATGCTTGTGGTAGTACTAGTAATGGTTGTGTTAGTACTAGTAATGGTTGTGGTGGTACTAGTAATTGTTGTACTAGTAATGGTTGTGGTAGTACTAGTAATGGTTGTGGTAGTACTAGTAATGGTTGTACTAGTAATGGTTGTGGTGGTACTAGTAATGGTTGTGTTAGTACTAGTAATGGTTGTGGTGGTACTAGTAATGCTTGTACTAGTAATGGTTGTGCTAGTACTATTAACGGTTGTTGTGGTAGTAACGGTTGTGTTAGTAGCGGTTGTTGTGATAGCGGTAGTAATTGTTGAGGTACTAGATGTAGTAGTGATTGTACTTGAATGTTGAACCTAAATCAAATTTGAATGCACTTATACTTGAATGTTTACATTTCACAATACATAATACTTCTGCTACCACATTTCAGAGGGAAATAATGTACTTTAATTTGTAATATCATAATACCACAGTAGTAGAAGTAGTACTATTGTTCTTAAGATCTGATGGAAGTTTTTCTCTGAGTACCACTCAGGGAGCAATTACTCCTACGAACAGTCCTCCTTCACATACTGCTGCTAACCAAGTATTCGAATCTACCAGATACATGTACTATATTCCTTACAGTTATATTTAGTCACTGTAAGTACAGATACTTGGGTTTGTAGGTACTTGGGGTAAATGAACAAACCAGAGGAGTAATGTAACTAAGTCAACCACAGCAGGAGGAAAACCCTGTGAATCATAACTGTATTCTGCAGGTCAATAAGAAAACATCTGTAGTGTCAGACAAATGTAGTGAAGTAGAAAGTACTACACTTCCCGTAGTCAATGAAAGTGCAAGTGTTCAGAATACTACCTGAGTAAATGTACTCAGCAGTGTTCAGAGCTTTTTCTTTAGTAAAAGTAGAAATACTCCATGACAAGGAAACTGTCCCTCTTTTTGAGTATTTCAATTATGTGTTACTTTATACTTTTTAAAGGTAAACATTTTCGAGTTATACACATTAAGTGTTTAAACATTATTTATATATGATTACTTGTATAGTTAATATATTCCATATTTGTAAGAACTCAAGCCCATTACCTCTGTGATCTTTCTGACTTCTTAGTCATGTGCTTGGAGAGAAACTAAGTCTTTTTCTTTTGCTTCTGATTGATCTCTGGATTATTTTCTTTCATCTGTAAATGACAAATGTTCAAATCAGAATATTCCACAGCCTTAATCTGATCTGTCTGTTCACAACTCAAACTTAACATATTCAGTTAAATGTTCAATTTATTTATGGATTTTTCAATTTCTATCCCTGTAAAATATGACAAAGAGAATGTTCTCATCTGCAGAAACCAGGAGTATTTCATATTTTCACTCTAGAAATGACTTTAATGAGACATGAATGGACTTTGTAGGTCTAGTAGAAATATGTCCAATGGAAGGTTTTTTGTTTGGTTTTTAAATGCTGGAAGAGATGCATTTAAGGTTAATTTAATATTTTATAAATGCGCTAAATCAAACAGAAAAATCTCAATTAAATTAGACCAAAAGAACATAAGTATATAATAAAACCTGAAAGAAGTAACAACCAGGTTAAATAGAATAAAACTGTCTTTGTTGTTTTATGGCTAATATATAGATGGTTAATGTTGAGTATTTTCAATATTTGTTAATAAAGAATCAGAGGTTGTCATTTGTTAGTTTTTTGCGCTGACACTGGTTTGTTTTAAACTGGGTTTGTAAGTGTGTGATTGTTCTGTGTTACAGGGCAGCACAGAGGGGTGGAGTCCAGTCCCACAGCCAGGTGGTGAGTCCTAGAATCTCATTTAATCAAACAATCATTCACTTAAGAGCAATTAAACAGGTTCAAGTTTTTGGATTTAATAATTAATAATCACAGAGATCTAATTCAATGACTATTTTTATTGTGATAGTAACGTGATTAAAATGTGTCAGTTAGATAAGTTATTTACTACTAATAAAATAACATGTAATTTATTTTAGTTAAACACCCAGAAACATTGTCATTGTTTAGTTATTTATTTTTTTACGTAATTAATAGAATTTGATTGAATTTAACAGATTTATGCAAATAACTTATTTCATTCACACTGCTGGTAATGATGTAGTTGAAGTGTAACTAATTCAGTAATTAAATAATAATAGTAGTAGCAATTTACATAAACAATTAAAGATCAATTTTGGAAAATAAAAGTTCTGAAATGAACAAAGAAGAAGAAGATATGATTAGTTTTTGAAATAGACCTTTTTTTTAACTGTTTCTCATTATTTGTCACAATCAAGTTGATGAAACTTATGTCCTTTGAATTTACTATTTTGCATGGATTAGTTAAGAGTTGATTGTTTCTTGTAACAGAGACGTTGAATGTCTTATTTTGTAGAGTAAAGTAACTTGTAGCATGATAATGGTTTGATTAACAAGTGAAGTGACAAGTTGCCTTGGATTCCATTATTATTAATGATGATAACAACCTCTTGTTTGCATATTATTATTCAACACATTCTCATGCAACCTGTTGAATCATAATGAAGAGTTGAGTTTAATTGTATATGTTTTGTTTCCAGCGGCACTTTAATGCTTCAGTTGGATGGTTTTCCTACTGGACACGGTGTTAAGGTAAAAACCCAGTTACAGAAATAGTACTTGTGTGATTACTCTGTAATATTCATAACTGTAGAACGTTCAGTGTGTGTGATGTAGCTGCTCCTGTGACCTGGTTTGACCTTGAAGGCAGCGTGTCATCGTCAGCTTCACACAGGAAGTCTTTATGGTGCAGTACCTCCGGTTGCTATGACAACAGCTGTGACCCCAGCCCCGATACTGCTGATTTCTGTTGAACTGTCTTTTCAGTTGTCCTGTGTGTGTCTGTGTGTGTGTGTGTGTGTCTCCAGGCTGATCGATCGGCTGGCAGACTGACTGGATCCATGATGGAATTACAGACATTACAGGAGGCTCTGAAGGTGGAGATCCAGATCCATCAGGTGAGGCTCCCGTGTTTCACCAAGATGTCACATCATTTCTCATCAATATGTTTCCTATGTTGACATATGAATGTCAGGAGCTTAACAGCTGCTTGGGAATTACCATGTAATTTACCTAATGGTCTAATAACAAAGATTTATTTATTTTAGCAAAGAACTGAAACATTGTGAATCTTAAATAAACATGCAAGAGATTTTGACCTTATCAGACGAAGTAGACGTTCTTTGCTCCAGTAACTGAGACTCGTGTCATATGATGTAGTTCAAAGATTATTCTACTTAAACCAGTTTTTTATTTTACTTTTTAAGTCAATCAACTAAAAACCGGTTAAAGTAAGAAAAGACTAGTGACATGAAAATGTTCCTGGAGAATGACGTGTGTTGAGTGAAGTGTTCTTCATCATGCCCAGCGATGGAGAAGGTTGTGTTGATGTTGTTTCCTCCTCCTTTGAGTCTCTCTCTTGTCTGTTTCGTCTCGATGTGTCTTTTACGTTGTGTTGCGTCTGTGTGTGATCTGCACTGATCACAACAAGCAGTTGTCTGTTATCGTCCATTTAGGCGGGATTTTGTCTTGATGTTGGGAAGGCAGCGCTCGATGATAAAAAACAGAAATATGATTCAACTCAAATAAATTCACACAAAAGTTATGATCCTGTTTTGAAAATGTAAGAAGTAGAAAGTTATAAAAGACATTTGTGTTAAAATGTCGAGTGAAAGTAAAAGGTTGTGAAATACTCAAGCGCCTCTGGTTATTGAGATGAGTGTCAGCAGGTTGTAGTTCTCCGTGGTGACCAGTAGGTGTCCCTGTTATTTGTAAGTGTCTAACTGTGTCTTGTCTTCTTCTACAGAAACTCGTGGCCCAGATGAAGCAGGACCCTCAGGTAAACCAGCCGACGTTCTGTCTTCAGGGCTGAGCTCTGAACGCTGCAGCAGCTCCCAGTTCCTGCTCCCAGTTCCTGCTCCCAGTGCCTGCTCCCAGCACCTGCTCCCAGCGCCTGCTCCCAGTTCCTGCTCCCAGTGCCTGCTCCCAGCGCCTGCTCCCAGTGCCTGCTCCCAGCGCCTGCTCCCGGCGCCTGCTCCCGGCGCCTGCTCCCGGCGCCTGCTCCCGGCGCCTGCTCCCGGCGCCTGCTCCCAGTGCCTGCTCCCAGTGCCTGCTCCCAGTGCCTGCTCCCAGTGCCTGCTCCCAGTTCCTGCTCCCAGTGCCTGCTCCCAGCGCCTGCTCCCAGTGCCTGCTCCCAGCGCCTGCTCCCAGCGCCTGCTCCCAGCGCCTGCTCCCGGTGCCTGCTCCCGGCGCCTGCTCCCAGCGCCTGCTCCCAGCGCCTGCTCCCGGTGCCTGCTCCCAGCGCCTGCTCCCAGCGCCTGCTCCCAGCTCCTGCTAAATCCCACTGGCTCTTGTTTTTCAGAACGCTGATCTGAAGAAGCAGCTGCATGAACTCCAAGCAAAGATCACAGCCCTGAGTGAGAAGCAGGTACATTATCACACACACAGACACACACACACACACACACACACACACACACACACAGACACACACAGGCTGTTTCAAAGGAAAGCGTCTTTGACGTGTCGACACCGCACATTGCTTGTTAGTCAATAAACCATGAATGAATGATAAAGGTACAAACGTATAAATTTAATAAATACAGAAATCTGACATGTTTTTCATCAATAAAAGATTTCTAAAAATAGAAACATGAACTGAATATTTCTTAACTCTCCCATAGGTATTTCAACTCTGAACATTTTTAATTATTGCAATATTAATATTTTTCTCTGCACCTCTAGAGCCACCATGTGTTATCGACATGTTTTCATCTCCACTTTCTGCTGGAAGAAAAATGAATCTTCTGAATTTTATGGTTTTTAAATTTAGATTTAAACAGGATCATTAAAAAACAATCTCCTGTGGACATTTAGGGGCAGCCAGCAGGGGGCCTTGTTTTCAGAAGCTCTGCTGTGGAAACTTGATTTGACTGAAACAACAAATACTTTATTCAACATTTTCCGTTACGTTCTTCTATGTTTTTAAATTTAATTCCTAAGAGAAGCTCTCGCATGTTTTGATGCCTCCGAGCAGGCGACATCATGTCGTCCGTCCGTCGCTTCTCGTCAACGTGGAATCTCGGGAACGCCTCTTTAAAGAATAATGAACTTCTCAGGGTTTTCTAAATGTTCCGGTCAGGGACTGAGGTGATGTGTTCATGGTCAGCTGGGACATAACAGTTGAAGCGAGTAATGATGCTTTTTAAAAAGACATGAGAATGTCCTCAGAAGCTCTTCAGTGTTCAGCCTGAACGTCGTCTTTGTTTCGCTTGTTTTTTTATTTGTCTGGAGTTTTTTATTTTTAACTGCTTTCAGCCTGAATCCTATTTTTATCTCCTGCCTGCACATTGTTTGTTTTCATGTTTGGTTGTGAAGCAGTTTGTTCTCGCTGCTTTGAGATAAATGTAGAATTAGAACAGTAGAAAAAGAATTGGAGCCTTTTTATAAAATCCACTATTAAGAACATGAATATGTTTATAAAGAGAGAAACTTGGTTGTTACTTGTGTTACAGAAACGGGACTTCAGGTGTTATCATTGTTCTCCAAGCACATGCATTGTCATGAGGTTGTTGTTGTGTCCTGTGAGGAGACTCACACTGGTATTGCTCCACCAGTTGTGTGCAGGTGAAATCCTTTATGAGGGACAAGCTGAAACCTGGTGATTGTAAATTTAAACGAGTTTTCTCTGTGAACAAGTTTCAACTGGACAAATACCTCTCCAACAAACCCTGTTGTAATTTAAAGAGCTGACAAAAGTGCTCACTCTGACAACCAGCATCAAGAGCCTCTTATCACGCCCCAGGATGAACTGATGCCACGTTGATCTATATAAAACAAATGTTTTTAAAAAATACCCTGAGGAAACACAGAGGCCAGCTGCAGAGCTTCATATAGAATCTTCAGGTTTCCTCACTCACACTTATTTAGTGTTTGTCATTTAAAACCGACGCATGCAGACTCTTTTTCAAATTTGTGATTTATCGCTGAATAAAAAATAGTTTCAAGGCAGTTTTGAAGATGACGATACATCAGACAACTTCAGGTCTCTCCACTGGTTTCTGTGGAACCAGTGGAGAGGCGGTGAAAGACCAGCAGCCCACACGGGTCATTAACTCTGCACACAAGGTTATACTTCCAACCCCCCCCCCACAATGCCTCAAGGGCATTTCTTCAAATTAGGTGCAAACCTTCACTTGGACTCAAGGTGAACTGATTAGATGTTTGTGGTCAAAGATCACAGTGACCTCATGGGTCTACAGATGGAAACTGCAGTGGCTGGTGAAGACAAATGGAGTTGTGTATAGAACACAAAGAAGTTTTACAATACAAGTCACTCTCATCCGTCCTCATCTCTTCTTCTCTCCTCAGAAAAAGGTGGTTGAGCAGCTGAGGAAGGAGCTGCTGGTGAAACAGGAACCTGAGGCCAAGATACAGCTGCAGGTCCAAACTCCTCCAGGAGGTGGCGACATCAAGCCAATCAACCTGCTGCAGAGCCAGCAGATACCTGGAGGACTGCAGCAGGTCGGAAACACACACACACACACACACACACACACACACACACACACACACACATGCTTCATGACGTTTTTTGTTTATAAAAGAAACTACAGAACCTGAAAATGGTTCCCAATAAAACCCCCAGAGCTGCAGGGGGCGCTGTTGCTCAGTGAAAAAAAGCGGCTTTGTTTGACATTCAATGGTAATGGAGAGAAATCCAGGGTGGCCACAGTTGCATTCTGGGTAATGTGTGAAACGTAACTGAGGTAGAGGTCAGAATCATGGCTTCACTCTTCCTCTGCAGACGCTGACAGTGACGCCGGTCCTCACCGCAAAGACGCTACCTCTGGTGCTGAAAGCTGCCACCACGGCCGCCCTGCCTGGCTCCGCCCTGCCCCAGCGCCCTCCCACTCTCGCTATGGTAACCACAGCTATCTGCAAACCGGACTCGCAGAACAGCCCCATCAACCTGCAGGTGGCCGGCAAGCTGACCAATCAGTGCTCAGAGCCTGTGCGACTGGTGTCAAAGAACGCCATTGTGGTAAGACCCTCTAGTCACATGTCATCATGGCCTCTTGTCTGACTAGCAGTGATCAGTGTCGTGGTCTGGACACAGCTCCTGGATGTGAAGGAGCTTTTAGACTGTAGATCTGTGGCGTTTAAAACCTGCTCTGAGTGACATCACATGACGCGTTCTGAGCCGGTGGCGAGCGTGGTGGCCTCGGAGCTGCAGTAGGAGCAGCTGTCAGTTCAGTGACGCAGCTGTCAGACCAGTGTCCTGACCAGTGTCCTGACCAGTGTCCTGACCAGTAGGCCTGTTCCTCTCACGTAGCCACACGTATGTGTAAAGCGACAGAGCTCCGGGTTCATCGTCACTCAGGAAGCTGTTGAATGAATTCATTTAATGATGGGAGAAGCTGCAGCTTCGGTAGTTCCCGTTTGGTATCCAGCTGAGGTTCAGATGAAACAACATGATGGTACCTGACGCTGTGAGTGAAACAGTCTGAAGAAACTTCACGAACGTATAAAACATCTGTTAATTAAGATGAAGCTGCAGAGACTGAATCCGAACTCTGACACATCCATCATACAGAGGAAACGTCCACTCAAAGCTGAGTGTGGATGTCGCAGGTCACAGTCACCTGATGTCATGTGAATGTAACATGTCAGGAATACGTGGGACTGCAAATCATCTGGGTCATTCTTAAACTTCACATATTATTATTGGAAAGCACCTGGAACTGGGCTCTTTAGGAACCAGCTCAAGGTTTTGCACCATCTGAAGCAGGGAAGCTGCTCGGCGTCCGTGTCCCAGAGCCTCTGTTGTTGTGCACAGATGTGTTGCTATTGGCTGGTAGAGCTGTCAGTGGACATGTCAGTCAATCATCAGCCTACATGTACGTGTACCAGCAGCACAGATCCACAATCTGCTGTGGTTTTGTCTCAGGTGCAGGCCACCACCACCGCCACCGCCCAGCCAATCAAAGTTCCTCAGTTTGTCCCTCCTCCTAGACTGACGCCTCGACCCACCTTTCAGCCACAGGTGCGTCCCCTGTAAGACCCGCCTCCAAACCCTTACCCCAGATCAGTGTGTGTGGCCCACCTGAGGTGACTTGCTTACTCTCCAGCAGAGGGCAGGAGTGCACCAAAGCAAACACTCAGGCCTTGCTCCGTGGCACTAAAACCTTGTGTGCTCTGTGCTGCCTCTACTCACCTCTTCTCCTCTCGTTGTGCTTTTTTTTGATTTGCCAACTGACCTGTGATCAGGTTTTATCAAAGGTTTCCTGCTTGTGTGACTGTGTGTTTACCTTCTGTGGTAGGAGCTTGTTTTACTGCAGCTTTGTGGTATTTGTGTTCCTGGCTGTTGGTGTGTTGAACCCGGTAGGTGCAGTCATGTTGATGTGTGCCTGTGCTGAGAGGCGTCACTGGGAGCTCTGGCTGCGTTGGTCAGTGCATCAGGGGCAGTAGCTGCTGTCTGAGTAAAACCCAGCAGCAGAACAAGTAGACCAGTTTAACTTCAATAATAGAAAATCTATGAACATTTTAGTTTATACCTTTTCAGAGAAGTTGTTCACTAAATGTCCAGCATTGTTGTTATACATCACTTGGTTCTGTTCAATGATAATCTGCCTTTAGGGTCAAAGGTCATAGGCCAAATAGAAGTCTATTACAGTTAAAGAAAGTACTGTTGTATTAAACTAAAGTTTGATGCAAATCAGGTGACCCGATAAGCTTACCAGATGAGCTCTGAGCAGCGGGTCGCCGGTTCAACTCCCCCCCCTCCCTCTGTGTGCTGTCTGTCCTTCAGTGTAGAGGAAGTTCTGTTTGGTCCAGTGGGATCAGGTGAAAGGTTCTGAGTTAGAAACTGAGCATAAAATAATCCCAGTGAGGTTTCCACTAGTGTTTCATATGAATTCAGTAGAATGGGCTCTTTTATATTTTATATCTACACACTTTATATTCATATACTTGCTATTTAGATATTTTATATTCATATACTTTTTATTCAAATACTTTATATTTGGGGGGGTTCAGCTGCAGCATGACCCTCCACCACTAGATGTCACTACATTCTACACACTGCACCTTTAAGATATGTGAGGATTAACTTACTGACTGTGACAAACCAGCAACATCCAGCAGCGGGTTGATAAATAAACTAAACATTAATTCAAAAATTGCTAAACAAAATAATTGGTGCTACTTGAAGAATTCGATTTGCGTGCTGTTACCGTGAGGAGCAGAACTCCTGCTGTGAGGAGACTGGCTGGAGCTCCACAGTGTCGCTACTCACTACTCAGCAGTTTCAGGGGATTTTATATTTTATTTCTGTTTCCTGATTGGCTTTTTGTTGTCATCAGGTCAGGCCCAAACCGGCCACACCCACCAACATCCCCATTGCCCCGGCCCCTCCCCCGCCCATGATGGCGGCCCCCCAGTTGCTCCAGCGGCCCGTCATGCTGGCCACCAAGCTGTCCTCGCTGTCCTCGGCGGCTCCCATCCACCAGGTCCGCATCGTGAACGGCCAGCCCTGCAGTAAGACCGGCTCCACGCCGCTGACGGGCATCATCATCACCACGCCCCTCTCCGCCACACCCAGCCGCCTCACCAGCCCCGCCCAGACACCCACCCCTGCCCTGACTCCTGCCAAGCCGATCCAGATCAGCAGCCTGACCCCAGAGTCCATGGTAAGAGGACTGTGTGTGTGCACTGTCTGAGGCTTGGGACAACAGAGGCTAAAAGAAATCGAGACTGAAGGAGATAGAGGACAATAAATATGCTTTCATTCTAAATTAGACACCGTATAAATGTGTTATTCTGACACACTTAAACGTTTGAAGTTTTAGCTGTAATACATTGATGATGACCTCTGTCCTGACCTTACTTCTTCATATTTGACTCTTCTTCCCCGTCCTCTTCCTCAGCAGACCGTGAAGTCCGGAGGTGGAGCAGAGAGGAGGGTGGTCAGCCTCCTCTCCTCTTCCTCCCCTCCACCGTCGTCTCCAGCTCCCAGACCCAAGAGAGAGGAGAACCCAGAGGTATGAATGACACATGACGTCTGTGGCAGACCACTGATCTCATAATAAATGTGTTGTTATATTTGTCCTGTAGAAACTGGCCTTCATGGTGTCACTGGGGCTCGTAACACACGACCACCTGGAAGGTGAGGAACACACACACACACACACACACACACACACACACACACACACACACACACACCTTTGGCTGCTGTTTTGGTCTCTGCTTTCAGACTCTGACAATTTAAATTTGCAGAAATTCAGAGCAAAAGACAGGAGCGAAAGAGAAGAACGACGGCCAACCCGGTGTACAGTGGAGCCGTGTTCGAACCTGAGGTACGTTACCCTAACTAACCCTAAGCCTAACTAACCCTAACTAACCCTAAGCCTAACTAACCCTAAGCCTAACTAACCCTAACTAACCCTAAGCCTAACTAACCCTAAGCCTAACTAACCCTAACCCAAACCCGACTACGACTCATCGATCAGTTGAAACAAAACAAAGAGGTTCAAGAAGGTGAAAAGCCAATGTGTGGTTTTAGAAAGTGGATCATACATCCACAAAAAAATCCATATGACACTGATAATACGTTAAATGTTTTGACAGCTCCTGTGTCTGAGCTGGATTTGTGTAATGAACACGTGTCTCCTCCGCTTCTTTCAGAGGAAGAAGAGTGCAGTGAGTTACCTGAACAGTCCTCTGCACCAGGGCACCAGAAAGAGAGGTGCGTACGACCGCTGCTGCGACTCTAACCTGCTAGAAACAGAACCCAGCCTAGAACGCGTTAGTGTGTCTGTGTGTGTGAAGCCGGTGATTAGCAGCTGAACTTTGGTTTGACCACAAACGACTGGTTGATCAGTTGATTATTAGAATGTTGATCATGTTGGTTAGTAGTTTAAATCTGCCAGAGCTCGCCTGTGGATCAGTAACTAGATCTTCATGGAAATGGATCCGTAGCTGGAGATGTTTTCATCGTCTGAAGATGAAGATGTTCAAATGGGTTGAACCTTTTCAGCTGCAGCTCCTCAGAACGAACTCCTTCACAGGTTCATCGTATTACCTTTTCAAACCAGATCGCCCTTTTGATTTTTACTTTGCTGTTTCTCAAGTTTCTCTCGTTTCCATTTGCTGCTCTGATTGGATGAATTTACATCAGACGAGACTAGAATAAAGTGATAGGGTTGTGTAGGACTGGTAACCCGACTCCAGGTAATAACACGACTAACATGGATTGGCTTTTATAATATCACACCTCAAAGTACTAAAATTGATATGTAGAAGCTTCCACTTCCTGTTTGCCCCTTTGTAATTACTAATCTTAGAGGATAATCATGTAACATGAATAATTCAACATTTTACTTTAGGGTTTTTCCAGAGAAAAAGGAGAACATTTGAAACCATGTCAGATCTTAACACGTCCGTCATCAATCTACTGAGCTTGTGTAGTTTAAATATTGACACGTACCATGTTCAGGGTTTGTGATGCAACACCATGTAACTGTCCTGAGCAACAGCGCCCCCTGCAGCCACACAGGGGAATCTGAGCAATGAAGATCAATGTGTTGAGCTCTTACTGAGTCGGCCCTTTGAACTGGAATCTCGAGGCGCCGACACCTCGGTCATATTTCGTGCAACCTCCCAACAAAATTCTAGGTCAGTGGAAACCACTGCGTGCCAGGCCAAGTTCAACATATGCAGTTGATTGTGGTAGTGCAGTGTGAATGATAGAGAGTCAGAGAGGAGCAGTAAATAACTGACATGTATAGACCTCATTAACACTGTCAGGGCACTAAGGGGACATGGCGGCGCTGTGCATGGCCCCCTGGGGCTTTCCCCCGGGGTCGGTACACCGTCCTTTTCCTCCAGGAAAAACGCTGTTTGGAACAAATCCACCAAACTGTTCAGAACTCTTCATGTTTCACAGTTTCCTGCTGAATATTAGAGATAAACTCTGGTTGTTAATAACTTCAGAGTGTTTGTAACTGATCTCAGTTCAGCTTCACTCTTCAGCTGCAGATGGTTGTGTCTGTGACTCTCAGTCAGTTGTTCTCTCAGGAGATGGAACCCACTCAGCAGAGTCACAGACGCTCAGGGAGAGAAGGAGGAAACACACTCACACATCAGACTCACTTCATCCAGCTGCTGCTTCCAGGTTGATAAAGATAAAATCACATTGTCAGTAGAGGACGGGTGGTGAGCTGTTAACTGTCCTACCTTCAGGGAAAAGGGACGTTGGGACTCATTGTCTGAGCTTCACTCTTTGAACATCCAGAGAAAATCCTCTTGATAAAGTCCAGTCTCAAAAAGCACTGATGTCCTTTCCTCAGTGTGAGGTCTGTGGACGTGTATGACGCTAGCTGCTGCTAGCATTGACGTGTAGCAGGTTTAAATTGCTCTTTAATTGAAACCAACTCACACTTAGGCTGGACACCTTCTGTCAGTGGGGGGGTCGTGGTATAACGTGCCTGTGTAGCGATGAAGGTGTCTCGAACATCCCGGCCTATAATGAATTAAACGTGTTAACATCTGACACAGGTCCACTTGTTGAGTGCTTCACAGTCGACTTCAGTAGGTTGATACTCGTGCACGGCTTCTGCTTGCATGGAGCCAGTCTCCTGCACTAACACTGCTGTCTGTGCTTCTGACTCCTCTTCCCCTCTTCCTCCCTTACTGCTCCCCTGGCTCATGCTAGCCAACGAAGACTCCCTTTCCAAGGTATGTCATACAGACTGTTTTTGTTTTTTCCCCCTCTCCATCTTTCTTTTTTCTTTGTTTTCCGTCTTTGTTGTCTGTCTCATTTCACCCAGGTCGCCCACCCAAATACAGCAGCGTCCCGGAGCTGGGCAGCCTCATTCCGACCTCCCCCTCCAGCCCCGTCCATCCCCTCCCCCTGCCCAGCCCCAGCTCTGGGGATGTAAGTAACGATGGGGGAGACGGACAGCTCAGAGGGTTGGACACCCCATCACACACAATCCTATTGGCCCAGTAGCTCTGTCAGTCATTTGCACCTGAGACCTCCACAAACATACCATGAGTTTGTTGTGTCCATGTGATAATCATCAGTCATAAGTTGATTATTTACTTTGACTCAGTCTTACAAAGTGAACAGTGTCCTCATTAATAACTATTAATAACTCAGAACACATCCTAACCCCCAAATGTCAACTAGCTTCTCTGTGGGCTCAGTAAATGAACACACCATGTCCATTAGACATCCAGGCTGACTAAACTAAACCAGATCACGGCGCCTCCCCCCGCCTTGCCTCTCCACAGATGGTCGGTGGGGCTCAGTTGAGCGGGGAAACTGATTGGTCCAATTCTTCCTCACAGGGAGACATCCATGAGGATTTCTGCACTGTGTGCAGACGCAGTGGCCAGTTGCTCATGTGCGACACATGTTCTCGTGTTTATCACCTGGACTGCCTGGATCCACCCCTGAAAACCATTCCTAAAGGCATGTGGATCTGTCCAAAATGCCAAGATCAGGTAACCGCAGCAGCCGAAACTGATCCTGAGACAGGGGGACGGGGTAGTGCAGCCCAGACATGGCCGATCAGGGCCAGTAGCTGAACTTTACGACTGTTCAATCCTTTGTAAGCATGTACATACTGCAGTATTGTTTTTTTGTACTCCTGTCTCATTCATTTTGTCAGTGAAGAATTGCATTTCACATCCATCCACCCCATTGCTTGTCCCTCCTCAGCCTCACCACAGGGGGGGGGGATTTTATCTTCCTAAAATCTTTTCCAAGTTTTAGCCTCTGTTACAACTCAGAGCTTTTCTGTTCAGATCCTGAAAAAAGAAGACGCTATTCCCTGGCCTGGAACTCTGGCTATCGTTCATTCCTACATCGCTTACAAAGAAGGTGACCTCAGATTCTTCTCCTCCTGAAAACATCTGTGACAGACGCAGTGACGTTAACTGCTTTCTTCACTTCCTGTTTCAGCTAAAGAAGAGGAGAAACTCAAACTGATGAAGTGGAGTTCTGAACTGAAAGTGGAGCGGGAGCAGCTGGAGCAGAGAGTCAAACAGCTCAGCAACTCCATAACGGTAAGAGAGACGTGAAACAGCAGCAACACAAAGACCAGAGGACAAGGGACTCTGCTCCAACAGCCGGTTCTGTTCTAGACCCACTGCCAGCGTGTCTGCTGCGTGTCTGCTGCGTGTCTGCTGCGTGTCTGCTGCGTGTCAGCTGCGTGTCTGCTTGCATGTCTGCTGCGTGTCTGCTGCGTGTCTCCTGCGTGTCTGCTGCGTGTCTGCTTGCATGTCTGCTTGCATGTCTGCTGCGTGTCAGCTGCGTGTCAGCTGCGTGTCAGCTGCGTGTCAGCTGCGTGTCAGCTGCGTGTCAGCTGCGTGTCTGCTGCGCGTCTGCTGCGCGTCTGCTGCGCGTCTGCTGCGTGTCAGCTGCGTGTCTGCTGCGTGTCTGCTGCGTGTCTGCTTGCGTGTCTGCTTGCGTGTCTGCTTGCATGTCTGCTGCGTGTGCTCAGCTGCGTGTCTGCTTGCATGTCAGCTGCGTGTCAGCTGCGTGTCAGCTGCGTGTCAGCTGCGTGTCAGCTGCGTGTCAGCTGCGTGTCTCCTGCGTGTCTGCTGCGTGTCTCCTGCGTGTCAGCTGCGTGTCTGCTGCGTGTCTGCTGCGTGTCTGCTGCTTAAATAACATCTGGCTTGTGACATTAAACCAATTGCTGTTGTCCCTCTTCCATCAGAAATGCATGGAGACCAAAAACAGCATCCTGTCTCGTCAGAAGGAGATGCAGCTTTCCCTGGACAAAGTCAAACACCTAATTCTTCTCATCCAAGCATTCAACTTCAACAAAGCTTTGGCAGAGACAGAGGGTAAAGCCACCAGTGCCATCGTCCAGGACAGTTCTGAAGCTGCACTTGGCTCTGAAGCTGCTCCAGAAGCCATCTCTGTAGAGAACGTTAAGGCTGTGAGCTCCTCGACAAACAGCAACACCAATGGAAATGACCAACCAGAGCAGAACGGAGACACCGGCAGCAACCAGACAGCAGCAGGGGGAGGAGTCCCTGACAACCAGCCCATCCCGGAAGACGCCACAGTCCCAGCACCAGACATCAGCCTCGGTGTAGGGCCTGGTGTAGGACCAGGGGGTAAGATAGGGCCTGGTGTAGGACCAGGGGGAGAGGGAGGAGGTAACACAGGGACGGGTCCACATTCGGAGGTCGTGGCCGACTCGGTGGTCGAGTCTGAAACGGCTCCGGTGGTTGACAGTCCTGTCATCTCGACGGTTTTGCCGGTTGCCACCACCAACGGAACAGCTGAGTCAGCCTGCCCTGACCACAACCCTGCAGGAGACTGCACCCCCACCGCCAACTCTGAGAACAAGATGTCTGCCGTGAACCCTCCAGAAACAGCGGTGGAGGAGAAACAGGAGGAGATCGCTGACAGTGACGGCAGCAACACCAACAACAGCAAAACCTCAGAACCCTCCCAGCATTCTTTGCCAGCTCTTGTCAGCAGTTTGGACAATAAAAAGTAATTCTATGTCTCTTGAGTTGCGGGAATTCAAACATATATATTAAAAAAAGACTTTTGCTTGCACCACACGGTGCCATGAAGTTGCCAATCTGTATAAATGTTGTTTGTTTGCATTGTATTGTCAGACTGTGTCTATGGTAGATATCCAGCCCCAGTCACATGGCTCTGGGGGGGGGGCGTCGGCTGTGGCCACAGAGCTGCGCTACATAAAGATCTACGTTCCCGTGTCATCAAGCCAAGTAGTGATAGAAGTGGTGGCAATGCTGGAAGGCAGATTTAATGCATCGCACCAGTGCCTGTTGTAGTGGCCCCTGAGTTGTCTTGTGCGGTGGGGAGATGAGTTCACATGGGTACAAAGAACCAGGAACACAGAACCATCGGGGGTTACTGGTCTAAAAGCAGTGTTGTGATAGAGTTCAGAAAAGAGAACCTGTTCATCCCCTCGTCCTAATGAACTTCTGCAATCCCACAGACCTGAGCCCTGAACCAACCTCCACCTCAACCCTATCCCTTAAACCATTGACAGTCACCAAAAGACATTATCGGCCAATAGCAGTAAACTTCCCCTGAAGACTCAAACGTACCTTTCCCAGTCCTCGAGCAAACCAGGTGACCAGTGAAAAACCTGATTTAAGAGAACGATGCCAAAACCTTAACTTACTTTCCCTGAGCACCAGTTACCCAGTGTCACCTCTCGAGCCCCCCCCACCGAACCCAGTGAGTCGTAAGCACTTGGCTTCTGAAGACCTTCTGCTCAGTTGTTCAGTCCGAATGCTTGGTTGTGTTACCGGCTTAAGTTCATTCTGTAAATACAGATTTGAGAGTCTCTGGGAAGGCCGGCACAGAATCCCACTGTCTTCACTGGGAAAGTGTGGACGAGGCTAGAGAAACCACATTCATGCCCCCGGACCTTCTTACCTTCCCCAAATTGCCAACAACCAGATTTGACCTGTAACCTTAACACCTCCTCTCTCTCTCCCCCCCCTCCCCCCCCCCGACCGGAGCTCAGGCAGAAGAGTTCAGCAGGAACGAGGTCGAACAGGCGCAGTAGCCGAACAGATGTTTTCAGTGGTGTCGGTCAAGTGTAGTGATTGAGTTTTCATTCGTGAGTCAAGTGTGTCAACTGTGAGCACTAAATGTGATATTGCAATATTGCAATGTCAACACACAAACTATATCTGGGCTGTGTTTCTTTTTTATAGGAAAAGATATTCAGGTCTTCCTAGTCTTCAGAAATAAGTGCTTTTTGTTCCTGAACCTGCTGGACTGGCATCAACACAAAAAGAAATCCTCTTTTTGAAGTGATGATCTTTGCATTGTACATTTCTGTTGAATTCTGAACTGCCAAAATCCGCAAAGTCCACAAAGTCCACTTCCTGTATTGAACGATCAAATCATTGCATTGTAAGATATAAATGCTTCAGAAATTGGAAGTCCCCAGATCGAGACAGGAGAGCTTATCAGACAATAACATGGAGGGACTTTTTCCCTCAGGGGGATTTGTTGTGTGAACCTGCTCCTCCAGATGGAAGATGCCACAAATCCTGAGATTAAAGCACAAGCTTGCTGCATCACAAAGAAGTGCTGAAGAGCTTTTTGTATGTTGATATCGAATTAACCAGAGTATGCATCTCTTTGTTGTGATGTGACTTATCCCCACATTGCCAATATTTTTCTAGGAGGAAACACAAACCTCTGTCTGACATTAAGGCTCAAGTGTAGTTGATATTTCCAGGCGGAGTTTCCGGGCTTCAGTGTAGGACCCCCCCCCCACACACACACACACACACACACAGAGTTTCTTTGTGGAGCAGGCGGACACGTGATGCTGTCGGTCTGTTTCTGTGGTGAACTTCTCATCACGTCTGGCTTCTTGTTGAGTTTGGGGTCAAACTGGTCTGTTCGTTAATGGGGCCTCTGGTTTTGCTGGAACATGTTGGGATTCTGTTTTTTTTACAAAATTTTAAGTCGTCCAAAAACGCATTAACTCCCGAGTTTTCATGGATCAACCAAGATCATCACAAAATGTAAAAGCATTGTGATGGATGTCTGTGTGACGCTAGCAGCATTTCTCTTTTCCTGCCAGTGTTGTTGTTTTTCTGATTCCAAGTTTTCGTTTTGTGTCCATCTTATGAAATATCTTGATCATGTTCCTCAGAGGATACACACCCTGTTCGTCCTCTGGCGCGTCCTCCTCACATGTTCTCATGGTCTTTTATCAGCTGTTGACTGGAAGGTGATGAAGAGTGGTGCTCCTCTTCACGTTCCCATCAGCCTTTGCTCCACACTGTTTACTGCTAAGGAGCTAATGTCAGTGTGCTAACAATCTACACTAAGATAATGAACATGGTAAACATTGTGTGATAGCATTATCCTAGTTAGCACGTTAGCATGCTTATGTTAGCACTCTTGTTCAGAGCTGCTAGCATGACTGTAGCCTCGTGTTTGAACCTCCTGGCAGATTTAAATTCCTTCTGAATAACGATGCTACTCGTAAAATGATGGTTTGATTATTAATCAAAGTGAGTGTGTGTGTAATTGAAGGAGTGAATACGTTGTTGGGCGACTACAACATCCACCGTTACAGGTGTGTGTCTTCATATCACACGGACTGTCCACATATCTGAAAGCTGCCTTCATCCACCAGGTGGTCTCCACATGGCTGACACATGGTGTCCCTGGAGACGTCCACCAGTGGGACATGGAAGGAACCGAGTGGACAGAGATGCAAGTCCCACTGTCCCCAGTTCCCTTTGAGTATCCACTTGTTTAGTTTGTTGTCGGGTGGACGTCCCTGTCTGTCCCCGTGTGTCCCCGTCTGTCCCTGTGTGTCCCCGTCGGTCCCTGTGTGTCCCGTCTGTCCCTGTCGGTCCCTGTGTGTCCCCGTCTGTCCCTGTGTGTCCCCATCTGTCCCTGTGTGTCCCTGTCTGTCCCTGTGTGTCCCCATCTGTCCCTGTGTGTCCCCGTCTGTCCCTGTGTGTCCCCATCTGTCCCTGTCTGTCCCTGTGTGTCCCTGTCTGTCCCTGTGTGTCCCCATCTGTCCCTGTGTGTCCCCATCTGTCCCTGTGTGTCCCCGTCTGTCCCTGTGTCTGTCCCTGTGTGTCCCCGTCTGTCCCTGTGTGTCCCTGTCGGTCCCTGTGTGTCCCCGTCTGTCCCTGTGTGTCCCCGTCTGTCCCCGTCTGTCCCCCTGTGTCCCCCTGTTCACTGAGTCCTCATCTCTTCCCACTCGACAGGTTTAGTTTAAAGAGCTGGTCCCAGACTAACGGGACCCCCCCCCCTCAGTAGGTACCTCGAGTGCCTTTCTTCAGCAGCAGATAATATTTGTCTCTTGACTTGCACTGTGACTTGTAGAACCTTACCAGCCCCTCAGGCTGCCAGTAGATCAAAGCAAGTTGAAACTACATTTCATGTTATGTTGTTTAGATCAACCACATAGTGTTTTGTTGTTGTTGATATAGGAGTTGCCTTAAATGTGTTTGATTTCCTTTTTACGTGATTCAACTTTTCCATTTGAACCAGTGCAGAGGTGATTTGGTGAAAATCTGGTCGTCGATGAAACGCTCCAAAGAAGAAGTGTTGTGTTGAGATCTCACTCTGTTGCAGCCAGTTGTTCTGTGATGCACTTTTGGTTTGACCAGTATTATGATGGGAGTGAACTGGGATCCGGCAGCGCCACAAAGTGCAGCCGTGAATCTGGAGCTCGAGTGGTTTTAGTCTGGAGTCGGTCATCGTTCCTCTGTGCTGTGATTGGTCGTCTGCTCCTGGAGAGGGGGGGCGAGTTTGCTGAACCGGGTCATGTGAGCCTGTGGAACCAACCGGCTTGGACCCATCTGTCCTCAGCCCAGTGGAACGCATGCCTTCTTATGCAAATTTTTATACAAGATTTGTCAAACCTTTTTAATATGCATTTTGTTAGTTTTTTTAAAGTTTTATGTGAAACTGAAGTCACCTTTTAATTTCTTGAACATTCTGGCATCCTGACGCCGACAGAGAGAATAACGCTTCCCCCTGAAGGTGGTGTTTCTGGACGGAGCTGAAAAGGGTTTAGCTCCTTGGTTTAGATTTTAGTTTGAACTTGGCTAATGCACCATGCTGAATGTTGGGATCCCTGTGGGTGGATCAAGTCTTAATGTCTCAATTGTGTCATCGTCCTCTTCTAGAGAAAAGTCTTGGTTTTTATTGAGTTGAGTTCTAAAAGGTGAATTTATCCAAAGAACACTGCGAGAGAACATTTGTGTTTGGAATCCTTTTATGTAGTCGATGCATATCATTAGGAAAAACCTGTGTGTGTCGTTCAGAGCTGTGAAAGAGTCTCGTGTCTGAGAGCTGCTCACTTTGTGTCCGAGGAATTCATTTATGCATTGAAGACGTTCTTCTCCAGTTCCCTGTGTGGTGGATTGTTCTAGAAGCATCCGCTCCTTTCAGTTTTAAAACGATCAATTCATGATTGTGGCCTTCTAGTATTTTGTCGATACATGACATCGGTCCATTGTTGCCGCTCAGCATCCATCCTGTCCGGACCCAACTGTTCACCTGAAGCTTCTTACCTCATCCACGGCTGATTCCATCGGGGGTGTGTTGAGTGCAGAAAAAACAAAACAAAAAAGTCGTTTTTTTATCTTCCATATGGTGAGATGCATTGTAGCGATATGAATAAAGAAAAGTTCACCTGGTGTGCTGAATAATGTGTAAATTGGTAATTACACAATCTGAATATTTGTATAATTGTTTGTATTTTTTCATAATGATTTTGGAAAGGAATGTGTTTATTTTTTTGACTTCTGTTCCAGATGTGTCTTCTGTTGGCCTGACATTGTGACTGGTCTGGTGGGATTCTTACCTCTGTATTGAGCCTCTTCTGTGATGAATTCTTTGTATGCAGTGTTTAGGAAATACTGTAGGGAACATGGGGAGGAGTTGATATTAGGAGCATTTGATCAATTTGTATTTATTTATTTTATCATTTTGTTAATAAATTGTGAAAAGCAGCTTGTGTCGTCTGTTGTGTTACCTGAACAATCTTTGAATTGCAGTGATATTTCACACCATTCTTGTTACATTTATGTGAAACCATGAGAGGAGGTCACTCATCCTGTTGTCCAAATCCAGAAACATGAAGCTCAGAAGTGGACGATAGTTGAAGTGATGAAAGTTCATACATTATCATATAACATTTTTATTATTATATACGTGTGTGGTAAATGTAAAAGAATTTTCATTAACTACAGGTTTGAATGAATGCAGCATCCAGGTGAAGGTGTTAGAGACGCTCTCGTTTCCAGTGAGCCACGTTCTCCAGGGCGAAGAGACCAAATGGTGATGAAATGTTTTCACACTGCTTCTGATTCTATGTTTTCCTCCAGGGTCACAATTATTTCTTTATGTATGAAGTCTTTACCCATTTGAATGCCATTTAATTTGCCCCTGCGAACCAGTTTAACATGCATTTAAAAAAAGATATTTATTGGTATACGATCTTTTTACTTTCTCTGAATTGCTTCCCTTTTTTTTTCTTAAAACTCGTATTTCGTAATTATTTCAAGATAGATCTGAGTGCTGAAAGTCAAACAGTTTTTTAACATAGTGGGTACAAATTGGAATTAATATATAACTTCAGGTACAATTTAATAAAATTTTATTTGTACACGGTTACATTTTGTGGTTGGACGCTCCCCACCACCACCACCACACACACAGACAAAGATGAGAGAAGGGGGGGCTGGCTGAAGTTGTTCAGAAGGGAATTGGTTGCTGGTTGTAGAGAGGCCGTATCAGCTCAAAGGACAAGTCCCAGTGTGAAGCCAGGCCGCCCAACTGGGAAGGTGCAAGATTAAAGAGACACACCGCGACAATAAAAAGACACAGAAATACCGGCAGCAGCCATTTGTAGTGACCCCAACGAGCTGGAGACGCCTGAGGAACCTCAACATCTGGAGACTCCTGCTCAACCTCAACATCTGGAGACTCCTGCTCAACATCTGGAGACTCCTGCTCAACCTCAACATCTGGAGACTCCTGCTCAACATCTGGAGACTCCTGCTCAACCTCAACATCTGGAGACTCCTGCTCAACATCTGGAGACTCCTGCTCAACATCTGGAGACTCCTGCTCAACCTCAACATCTGGTGACTCCTGCTGAAGAGGTTCAATGGCCTGAGACTCCAAGGCCCAAGACATCTGTCTGAGATTCTCGTTGCAAGGGATCCCCCTGCATTGCTTTGATATGAGGTTGTCTTTAATCAGGATGAGCAGCTCAGCTTCCTCCAGCTGGTACTTTAGAGCTTGCACTGCTGTCTTCAGCTCTTGATTCTCTTTGCCATGTTTCTCTGTCTCCTTGAGGACATCCTCCAGTTGGGTCTGAAGTGTGCTCTGCTCTTTCTTCAGTCTTTGAATCTCTCTTTGATTTTGGTCTCTCAGATTTTCCAGGTGAGCCACTCGCTCAGTGTGGGTCTTGTTTTTCTTGATCAAGTCCTTCTCATTGACTCGCGTCCTATGAAGATCTGCAGACAGCTGCGTATTCTCAGTCTGAGACTCTCTCAGCCTGATACTCTGGTATTTCAGAGAATCATATTTGCTCTGCAGATGGTTCACTGTTGCCAACTGATTTTTGTTTTCTGTCTGGAGCTTCTCTGTCAGGCTCTTATATTCATCCAGCTTCTTCAGTAGCTCATGATGGCCTCTGCAGGTCTTCTGCTGATGAACTGTTCGCGTGGTCTCCTGTGGTTCCAATGTTTCTTCAATCTCTGACACGTAAAGGCTCCGTGTCCGGTCGAAGAAGTCTGAGTAATCGTGGGCCATGCTTATGAGAGTCCTTGTTTACCGGCACAGTTGCTTCAGGGAATTAGTAATATTGACTTTACATGCAGTTGTTCACTTGGTCTTGAAGCTCTGTGTGTTGAATAGGATCATGTTCTTTAAGGTGCATTGAATGCACGTAATCAGGCCACATCACAGGAGAGTGGTGTTTTGTTTTTTAGCCCTCGATTTTGCACCTTTAGCCTCATTCCTTTGATCTGGTCGATGCTCTCTGATTTGTGTTTCACTCTTCCTGAATTTATCCTTTGATTCAATGTTCCTTTGAATTACTTGTTTGCCACCCACCAGTAAAGCAAACTAAAAAGTAAGCAGATGGATGTTTTATTATGAAAGAAGAAGACCTGGATGTTGTTGAAACTCGCCAATAAAGCAAACAAAGAATTGCAAATAGACAAAAGTTAATAAAAAGTTTAAATAATATTTCTAGACGCTGTAAAGCAGTCAATTTGTAGAAGTTAAGGAGGGATGAAGAGAAAGGTGGTTCCTTGGTGGACAGATGAGTGTGGCTGCTTTTATTTTGAAACAACAAGATGTTATCAGTCAATTCAGCTACTTTTATTTTGAAAGAACAGGATCTGGTCATAGTCAGTTCAGCTGCTTTTATTTTGAAAGAACAGAATCTGATCACAGTCAGTTCAGCTGCTTTTATTTTGAAAGAACAGGATCTGATCACAGTCAGTTCGGCTGCTTTTATTTTGACACGGTGAGAACCATCAGCTATCTGAGATTTTACAGGTTTTTCTCTTGATAGTAAATTTTTTACAGATTTTATATTTCAACTTTTTATTGTTTGGTGGTCCTTGTTTTTTTTATAATGAATACACCCAGTTAACTGGTGAAAGGTTTCGTTGGTTTACACAATAACCAAAGTGTTAAATATGATAAATGAATTATTCGTATATTATATTTAATTTCAGCTCACTGGAGGGTTTTGAACAGTGTGTGTGTGTGTGTCTCTGTGTGTGTATCTGTGTCTGTCTTCGTGTTTGTTTGTGTCTCTCACTGACTATTAAACGTAACTTTATTTCCCGCGCTGGCTCCTCCTTCCTCTGACGTCACTTCCTGTGATGAAGATGGCCACAGATCGAGGAAACAGTCGTTGTGTAAATTAACGGAAACTTTGGAGGCGTCGGCTGGAGCTCAGTGTCCGGGTGAGAGCGACGCTTCCCCGGGAGAGAAGCCCCGTGTCCCCGCTGTCTGCACCAGGTGGGTCGGTGTGTGTCACTGAGGCAGCGGATCGAGACCGAGACTCAATACTGGACCATATAGAACCGGATCTATATTATTATATATTATTATATATTATATATTATATATTATATATATAACCTGACCGGTTCAACTCTGTGCCGACCAGAGAAACCACATACTGTATATAAAGATGATCAGTGACTGTATATAAAGAGGATCAGTGACTGTATATAAAGATGATCACTGAGTGTATATAAAGATGATCAGTGACTGTATATAAAGAGGATCAGTGACTGTATATAAAGAGGATCAGTGACTGTATATAAAGAGGATCAGTGACTGTATATAAAGATGATCAGTGACTGTATATAAAGATGATCAGTGACTGTATATAAAGATGATCAGTGACTGTATATAAAGACGATCAGTGACTGTATATAAAGATGATCAGTGACTGTATATAAAGATGATCAGTGACTGTATATAAAGATGATCAGTGACTGTATATAAAGATGATCAGTGACTGTATATACAGATGATCAGTGACTGTATATAAAGATGATCAGTGACTGTATATAAAGAGGATCAGTGACTGTATATAAAGAGGATCAGTGACTGTATATAAAGAGGATCAGTGACTGTATATAAAGATGATCAGTGACTGTATATAAAGAGGATCAGTGACTGTATATAAAGAGGATCAGTGACTGTATATAAAGAGGATCAGTGACTGTATATAAAGAGGATCAGTGACTGTATATAAAGAGGATCAGTGACTGTATATAAAGAGGATCAGTGACTGTATATAAAGAGGATCAGTGACTGTATATAAAGAGGATCAGTGACTGTATATAAAGAGAATCAGTGACTGTATATAAAGATGATCAGTGACTGTATATAAAGAGGATCAGTGACTGTATATAAAGATGATCAGTGACTGTATTTAAAGAGGATCAGTGACTGTATATAAAGAGGATCAGTGACTGTATATAAAGAGGATCAGTGACTGTATATACTGTATATATATAAACATATAGCTGTGTTTGTTCAGATCCCAGTGGGCCGTGCAGTGGTTCTCTCATCGTTATGGTTCCACCATGAACCAGCAGCCTCTGGATCTCTGGTGTAAGATACTTCACTTTCTTCCATCAGGGAAAAACCACGGAACCTAAATAATTTAGTTGTTTATGAATTCAAAGATCTGAGGTCTGTCCACAGTCTGCGAGGAGTGTCAGGACCACTTCCTGGACGAGTGTCCGTCACACGGCCCCCCCCTGTTTGTCCCTGACACGCCCGCCATCCCGGGGCTGGCCAACAGGGCGGCTCTCACGGTGCCAGGAGGTCTGGAGGTCTTCTCAGAGGGAAGTCAGGTGGATGTTCGATGTGCGGACGCAACCATCCCCAAGGGGGCGGTGTTCGGTCCGTATGAGGGACAGCTGGTGTCTCAAGACAAATCGTCCGGCCTCTTCTCCTGGATCGTGAGTCCAACCAATCAGCATGCAGCATCCACACGCAACTCCTTTCTAACCTCTGGTTTGTGTTGCTGTTGCAGGTTGTTGATGTCAACAACACGTATCAGTCCATCGATGGCAGTGATGACACCAGAGCAAACTGGATGAGGTGATGTTTCTCTCATGTTTGTCAGAGACTCACAGCAGCTGCCTGGAGCAGTTCCTGTTTCTACCAGCAGGGGTCTCAGTTTAAACAGCCATGTGCAGAATGGAGGTAGTTGATAGCATCGCACACCCGCTGGTAAACATCTGACGGTGCTGAACAACACAACTTGTGACGTCAGGGGAGATAGTGGAGGAGGAACAGGAAGTGGCTGAGCAAGTCAACAAACTGAGGTTCAAATAACTTATATTTAAAACCACACAAACCAACACGCGGCTGCTCCACACCGGGCGACAGTCGCTCACTCATCAACGACAACTTTGAGACTTTGGAGGTGGAGCCAGTGGCTGTGCTCCTCTCCTTTGATTGGTCACTTTGAACACTCCTCTACCCAGAATCCCTGTGATCCTCTGTCCTCCCTCTCCTTCATATTTCTGTAGAAATGATCAACATGTGGTCTAGTTTGGGCCAGTGGGGGTTTCGCCTGATGGAAGATGTTGTAGAGTGAGAGGAACATTGAGCCACTTCTATAACGTCATTTACACAAGTAAATAAACAACATTAGACTTTAATTTACACGTTAGAATCTATTTTCTGTAGAATCACAGGTTCACTGTTGTTTCTGGACCTGATGGAAGCTGAACGTCTCCTCTGATGCTGATGTCGTGGTCCTCGTTCTCCGTCAGGTTCGTCCGGACCTCGTCTGAGGAGCACGACAGGAACCTGACGGCGTTCCAACACTGTGAGAGCATCTACTTCAGAGCGAGTCGGAGGCTGGAGGCCGGAGACAAGCTGAGGGTCTGGTACAGCGACGACTACGTCCAGCGGCTTCACTGTGTTCTTCAGGGGAGCATCAACTGCAACCTGGACTCAGGTGAGTCGTAGTGTGACCTGTGTCTCAAAGTCTTCAGTGGAGGAGTTCACGTTTATCATGAACTTCGACTTTACCTTGAATAAGGGCTCCGCCCCTCTACCCAGGCCCCGCCCCTCGCCTGGATGTTCCCCACATGTTCCTGTTTGAACGAGTCGGACACGAGAACCTGCAGTTTGTGTTTGTAAACAGTTTTGCTGGTCACCTGACAAGAGGAGAGCTGACCTGGGAGGGGATTGAAAACCCTTTTGAATCTATCATTTTGAGGATCATTGAAGAGTTCTAGGTTGTTTGTGTAAATGTCTGCTCGACAGTTTAGAAAGGAGCGACTCATCTTTTGGGGACATTTGTTTTCTAATTATGAAGCTCAATATTCCAGTTAAAACTGAACTGGACTCAAACTGATTCCAGGTTTGAAGTTGAGTTTTATTGTCATTGTAGAAACTCTGTCATCATCATAAGATCAGTCATCACAACAATTAAAATTAAAAATTTGTCAAGAATTTGTAAATTATGAAAATAATAAACACATAATATTCCCAAGAATCAAGAAGCCACGTTGTGCTACTGATGGTCAGTATGGGCCAGCTAATGGAAGAGTTAAACTGAACCCGAAACTGTTTTCTTCCAGAAACCAGGAAGCCAGAGGTCCTGTCCAATGTGCAGAGAGACCACCTGCAGTCAGCTGTGCAGGGCAAAGCCTGCCCCAGTCAACAAGCCAGTGACGAGTCCGACAGTCAGCCTCCTGCCAAGAGGAAGAGGATAGACCTCATCTTCAAAGATGTCCTCGAAGCTTCTCTGGTGGACCCCAGCGAGTCCAGGTCCCAGTCGTCCCTCCACAGTGAGTGCAAAGTGCCAGCGCTCTGGTTGGGCTTGAACTCGACTGAGAGCGGCTCCAACGTCCTGAACCTGAAGGCCGAGGAGAAGGAGGAGCAGAACCAGGAGGCCTCCACCTCCTTCTGCCCCAACTGTGTCAAGCTGAAGAGGAGGATCCTGGAGCTGGAGGAGGAGCTCTCCCGTGTCAGAGGAGAACAGGCGGGCGTGGTCGGGCCGTCGGTGTCCGGCCATCGCGATCAGGCCCCCCCCCCACCCTGAGCAAGGACCCATCGAAGACTTTCAAGGTAGGAAAAGTAAACGTTGGACCCGTTGTTCCAGACTTTGTCAGACCTGTAGTTCTTTGTCTTAAATGGATGTGAACATGTTTCTTTAAATCAACAATGTGTTTCTTCATGGAAACTGATTTGATCTAATTGTTTATCTGAGTGTTTTTCATTAATATCTTTTCAAATACAATTAAAAAGACGAATGTAGGGATGAAAGTCAGAGAATCACCAAACTCAGTTTGATTGGTCCTCTCATATCGATCCGTCCAATAGAAGATGAGAGATTCTCCTTAAAATGTATGAACCTCATCAGGGCTCCAGACACAGGTTCGTCCAGTTTGTCATCGAAACAATAACCGTCCTGTTCAAATTTTTAATTTAGATTTAAGAGCAGAGCAAGAGTCCATTAAGTTTATGGTTTTGGTTGTGTGGTTGATTTTATTCATGTTTTATTTATTCAGGATATTTTCATATTTAGATTTTCGAATGTCAGACAGGATATTCTTACGAATTCAAAGTTCAGTGAGTCCGATGTGTTTTATTGCTCTATTCATTCTGCTGATCTGAGATCAAATGGAGCAGTGGGCTGATCTGGGTCCATCTCATCCTCAGAAGCCGTCAGGACCAAGGAGAATTTCCTCTTCTGATCGTTTCCACTTCGGTCTCAGTTTGATTCGCTCCCAGCTCTGAGACCACACATAGAAAACACATGTCTGTGATCCAGCTGATCCTGAACACCTCAACCGCTCCCTGACACGACTGACACATCCAACACACTCTATTGACGGACTAAAGTTTCGGGGTTGTGTGTGATTGAACCAAATTAGTCTGTAAATATTTTTATATGCAGATTTTTCACACAATAAATACAGACTTGTTGTGCAAAGATCAGTTGGATTGATCCTCTGGGGACCGCGAGTCGCTGCAGTTTGAGATATTTCAGTCATTGTCAAAGTGGCTTCAATCCTCTAGCACAACCAAAAATCACAACGACAAGTTCAAATTGATCTGTGAATATATTGTGCAAATTTTGAATTTTCAATCTAAACCGAACAAAAATGACTGGAAGGTGATTGTGTTTTCAGGGATGGACCCCTTGACCCCCACCCGGGTGGTTCTGGACGAAGAGGACCAGGACGTGGACTCGGCTGACGAGTCGATTGCTGCAGATCTTGTGATTGCTACAGAGGACTCTTCCAAGATCTCCTCTGGAGGAGGCCGACGGATTCGTCGTTTCAAGCAGGAGTGGCTAAAAAAGTTCTGGTTCCTCCGCTACTCGCCGACCTTGAATGAGATGTGGTGCCACGTCTGCCGCCAGTACACCGTCCAGTCATCCCGAACATCCGCCTTCATCATCGGCTCGAAGCAGTTCAAAATCCACACAATCAAGCTCCACAGCCAGAGCAACCTTCACAAGAAGTGTCTGCAGCTGTACAAGCTGCGCATGCACCCAGAGAAGACGGAGGAGATGTGCAGGAACATGCTGCTGCTGTTCAACGCAGCGTACCACCTGGCCCTGGAGGGACGGCCCTTCTCAGACCTCCGTCCACTGGCAGAGCTGCTGAAGAAGTGTGAGCTCAAAGTGGTGGATCAGTACATGAATGAAGGAGACTGTCAGATCCTGATCCACCACATCTCCCGGGCTTTAAAAGAAGACCTGGCTGAGAAGATGCGCCTGTCTCCCTTTCTGAGCATCGTAATGGATGCCCAGAATGACGACCTTTTCTCAGACATGGTGGCAGTCTACGTGCAGTTCATAACCAATGAGGGCTCACCCAACACTGAGTTCCTGTCCTTGCAGAGACTGAGCGTGGCCAGTGTGGACGGATATCTCCAGGCCATAGAACGAGCCTTTGGCGTTCTGGGACTCAGGTTTCAGGACTCAATGGTTGTGGGTCTGGGGGTGGACGGCACTAACATCTCTTCAGGAATGAGAGCCAATCTGTACATAGCTGTGCAAAAGTATTTTCCCTGGATCCTCTGTCTTCCCATCATGATCCATCGGCCTCATCTTGAGGTGCTGGACGCTATCAGTGGGAAGGAGCTCTCCTGTCTTGAGGACTTGGAAAACAACCTTAAGCAACTCCTCAGTTTCTACCGCTACTCCCCTCGTATGATGGCCGAGCTCCGGTCAACTGCTCCGACACTGTCAGAGGAGACAGAGTTCCTTGGAGACATCAGAGCCATTCGATGGATCATTGGAGAACCAAATGTCCTTAATGCACTTATCAAAGATTACTTGGAGGTGGTTGCCCATCTGAAGGAGATCAGCAGCCAGACCCAGAGAGCTGATGCTGCAGCCATCGCTCTCACTCTCCTCCAGTTCCTCATGGACTATCAATCAGTAAAGCTCATCTACTTCCTCCTGGACATCATAGGGGTTCTTTCACGGTTAGCCTTCACCTTCCAGGGAGAGTACCTGCTGGTGTCACAAGTGGAAGCCAAAGTCGAGGAGGCCATTCAGGAGATAGGCCAGTTGGTTGACTGCCCTGGAGAGTATCTACAGGAGTTCGAGGAAAACTTCCGTGAAAGTTTCAACGGCATCGCTCTGAACAATCTGCGTGTTGCTGAGTCTAAGTTCCAGTCGATCCGAGAAAAGATTTGCAACAAGAGCCAAGGCATCCTCTCCCAGAGGCTGGATCTGCAAAGCCGCTCATTTGCCAAAGCCTGCAAGGTCCTGGACCTGTCCACCTGGCCTCACAACCGGGAGGACCTTCAAGCCTACGGGCAGGAGGAAATCCAGCTGATATTCAAACATCTGGAGTCCATTCCTTCTGTAGGTCAAGACAGCGCCCAGGCCAGGACAGAGTTCAGAGGCTGCCTGGTGGTGGAATGGAAGGATCTGAAAGCAGACTACTACAGCATGAACGGCTTCAAAGAAGTCATCAGTCACATCTGCAGGTACAAGCAGCGTTTCCCTCTGCTGAACCGCATTGTGCAGGTGGTCAGGGTGCTGCCAAGTTCCACGGCCTGCTGCGATAAAGGCCGAGGTTCTCTACAGAAGATGTGCAAGAACAACCGTTCCCGGCTGACCCTGGAGCAGATGAACGACCTTCTGACCGTGGCCGTTAACGGACCGTCCATCCACAGCTTCGATGGGAAGCGAGCCTTGGACAGCTGGTTCGAGGAGAAGTCTGGCAACAGTTACTCCCGGTCAACGGAGGTGTTGAGCAGGATGTCATCGGCTGAGCAGAAGTCTGTTTTGCATAGTGTTGACGTCAACACAGAGTTTTACCCAGACGTCTAACAGGGACTCCCAGGGGCTTCGCTGAGTTGATGGAAGCTGATCTTTAGTTTAGGATTGGAAATCATCAGCTGGGTAGATGTGAGACCTTGTCTTCTTCTGTTCTGTCTTTTATCACGAGTCGAACGTTTATCCATATTAAACGCAAGATGTTATGATAATATTGATATATTTTGATATCAATCAATAGCTATATAAAGTAGATGAATTAAAAAGTCAGTAATCAATATATTTCAGACTGTGTTCCATCTCCTTTGCTCTCCACATGTGTGTTGATACCTGAGGGCAACCAAAGTCTGCTCAAACCTGATTGGTCGAGCTGGAAACAGAAACCAGAAGCCTCTGGTCCCTGGACACAGATTCACCTGCAGAGAAAAAAGAAATAACTGCACCGTGGTTGTACACCTCCACCCAACTGTCCAGATTCAGTCCACAGGGTGAGAGACAGACAGGGTGAACGCAGACAGACGGTTAGAGACAGACAGGGTGAACGCAGACAGACGGTTAGAGACAGACAGGGTGAACGCAGACAGACGGTTAGAGACAGACAGGGTGAACGCAGACAGACGGTTAGAGACAGACAGGGTGAACGCAGACAGACGGTTAGAGACAGACAGGGTGAACGCAGACAGACGGTCAGTGACAGACAGGGTGAACGCAGACAGACGGTTACAGACAGACAGGGTGAACGCAGACAGACGGTTAGAGACAGACAGGGTGAACGCAGACAGACGGTTAGAGACAGACAGGGTGAACGCAGACAGACGGTTAGAGACAGACAGGGTGAACGCAGACAGACGGTTAGAGACAGACAGGGTGAACGCAGACAGACGGTTAGAGACAGACAGGGTGAACGCAGACAGACGGTTAGAGACAGACAGGGTGAACGCAGACAGACGGTTAGAGACAGACAGGGTGAACGCAGACAGACGGTTAGAGACAGACAGGGTGAACGCAGACAGACGGTTAGAGACAGACAGGGTGAACGCAGACAGACGGTTAGAGACAGACAGGGTGAACGCAGACAGACGGTTAGAGACAGACAGGGTGAACGCAGACAGACGGTTAGAGACAGACAGGGTGAACGCAGACAGACGGTTAGAGACAGACAGGGTGAACGCAGACAGACGGTTAGAGACAGACAGGGTGAACGCAGACAGACGGTTAGAGACAGACAGGGTGAACGCAGACAGACGGTTAGAGACAGACAGGGTGAACGCAGACAGACGGTTAGAGACAGACAGGGTGAACGCAGACAGACGGTTAGAGACAGACAGGGTGAACGCAGACAGACGGTTAGAGACAGACAGGGTGAACGCAGACAGACGGTTAGAGACAGACAGGGTGAACGCAGACAGACGGTTAGAGACAGACAGGGTGAACGCAGACAGACGGTTAGAGACAGACAGGGTGAACGCAGACAGACGGTTAGAGACAGACAGGGTGAACGCAGACAGACGGTTACAGACAGACAGGGTGAACGCAGACAGACGGTTAGAGACAGACAGGGTGAACGCAGACAGACGGTTAGAGACAGACAGGGTGAACGCAGACAGACGGTCAGTGACAGACAGGGTGAACGCAGACAGACGGTTAGAGACAGACAGGGTGAACGCAGACAGACGGTTAGAGACAGACAGGGTGAACGCAGACAGACGGTTAGAGACAGACAGGGTGAACGCAGACAGACAGTTAGAGACAGACAGGGTGAACGCAGACAGACGGTTAGAGACAGACAGGGTGTTACTGAGCAGTAATAAGAAGTGTATTTTTCAAACTGTTGAAGTTGTCATGACGACGTGACGCCCTGAGCTGTTGAATCCTGTCATGTGACTGAAGATAGAAGCTGTGTGATGGATATGATGGATTTATGGATATTTTGTGCATGTTGTTTGCACGTGGTTCTAATGTTGGGATGACCTCTGTGAGATGTGACGCTCACTGTTTTGTCCTGAGTTTCTCTTCATGACATTGATTTGATTTGATTTGATTTGATCTGTCCTGGGTCTGTTCCCTCGGGGTTTTATGCACTTATTGTAAGTTGCTTTGGATAAAAGTGTCAGCTAAATGAAATGTAATGTGATGTAATTTGACACCGTGGCTGATTGTAATCTGACTCCAGAGCTGCTTCAGTTTCCTTTATGCTGAACCAAAAACAAACTTATTTCTCTGCTCATAGTTCTTTTCTATTCTGCTTCTGATGCATTTTATAGATTAAAAAACTTTTATCTGAGCATCTTTCTTCAACTTGTTTTGACGTTCCACCACATTGCTGGGGTCAGAGGTCGGAGGCTGATGCTGTCATTAGGGTGTAAACGTGTTCGCTCGGGGGACGGACACAAACATCAGTCAGCAGGAGATCCGCCCCCCCCGCTAACACTCGATATTCAAATGAAGCTTACCCAAACCGACTGAGTCAGCAGCGAATTAAAGGACGGTCAGTTGATCAGTGGGTTAGAGTTAGGTGTTAGGAGTTAAGTGTTAGGTGTTAGGAGTTAGGTTAGGTTTAGTGTTAGGTTTTAGGAGTTAGGTGTTAGGAGTTAGGTGTGAGGAGTTAAGTGTTAGGTGTTAGGAGTTAGGTGTTAGGAGTTAGGTGTTAGGAGTTAAGTGTTAGGTTTAGGAGTTAGGTGTTAGGAGTTAGGTGTTAGGTGTTAAGTGTTAGGTGTTAGGAGTTAGGTGTGAGGAGTTAAGTGTTAGGTGTTAAGTGTTAGGTGTTAGGAGTTAGGTGTGAGGAGTTAGGGGTTAGTGTTAGGTGTTAAGTGTTAGGTGTTAGGTGTTAGGAGTTAGGTGTTAGGTGTTAGGAGTTAGGTGTTAGGTGTTAGGTGTTAGGTGTTAGGTGTTAGGTGTTAGGAGTTAGGTGTTAGGAGTTAAGTGTTAGGTGTTAGGTGTTAGGTGTTAGGAGTTAGGTGTTAGGAGTTAAGTGTTAGGTGTTAAGTGTTAGGTGTTAGGAGTTAGGTGTGAGGAGTTAAGTGTTAGGTGTTAAGTGTTAGGTGTTAGGAGTGTTAGGAGTTAGGTGTTAGGTGTTAAGTGTTAGGTGTTAGGTGTTAGGAGTTAGTGTTAGGAGTTAAGTGTTAGGTGTTAGGTGTTAGGTGTTAGGAGTTAGGTGTGAGGAGTTAAGTGTTAGGTGTTAAGTGTTAGGTGTTAAGTGTTAGGAGTTAGGGTGTTAGGTGTTAGGTGTTAGGTGTTAGGAGTTAGGGGTTAGGTGTTAAGTGTTAGGTGTTAGGAGTTAAGTGTTAGGTGTTAGGGGTTAGGTGTTAGGTGTTAGGTGTTAGGAGTTAGGGGTTAGGTGTTAGGTGTTAGGTGTTAGGAGTTAGGGGTTAGGTGTTAAGTGTTAGGTGTTAGGTGTTAGGGGTTAGGTGTTAGGAGTTAGGGGTTAGGTGTTAAGTGTTAGGTGTTAGGAGTTAGGGGTTAGGTGTAGTGTTAAGTGTTAGGTGTTAGGAGTTAGGGTAGTGTTAAGTGTTAGGTGTTAGGTGTGAGGAGTTAAGTGTTAGGAGTTAGGGGTTAGGTGTTAAGTGTTAAGTGTTAAGAGTTAAGTGTTAGGAGTTAGGGGTTAGGTGTTAGGTGTTAGGTGTTAGGAGTTAGGGGTTAGGTGTTAGGTGTTAGGTGTTAGGTGTTAGGTGTTAGGAGTTAGGAGTTAGGGGTTAAGTGTTAGGAGTTAAGTGTTAGGTGTTAGGTGTGAGGAGTTAAGTGTTAGGTGTTAGGTGTTAGGTGTTAGGAGTTAGGAGTTAGGAGTTAGGGGTTAAGTGTTAGGAGTTAAGTGTTAGGTGTTAGGAGTTAAGTGTTAGGTGTTAGGTGTGAGGAGTTAAGTGTTAGGTGTTAGGTGTTAGGAGTTAGGAGTTAGGGGTTAAGTGTTAGGAGTTAAGTGTTAGGAGTTAGGGGTTAAGTGTTAGGAGTTAAGTGTTAGAAGTTAGGAGTTAGGAGCTAGGAATGGACGTGGACCTGGTTTTGGGTGTTTCGTGTTTATGTTCACGTCACAGATTAAAACATGCCGTAACATCTGCCACCAGGGGTCTCACTCTGCTTATCTCTTTATATACGATTTATTGGATCGTGATCCCTGACCCGAATGTCAAGTGCCACCAAAGCACCCCCTGGTGGAGAATGAGGGGAAAGCGGAGAAAGAGTAAATGATGGTTTCCTAATCGTCCTCCAGTGTTTGAAGTCCAGTAGTGAGAGTGGAGAGTGAAGGTCTGGACAGACGCTGCTCTGTGAGGCAGGGTCTGTCTCACCCTGGAACCGATACAGACACAGAACAGCCAACCAGTCACAAACCTCCCTCACACTAAATGGAATAAGTAACACTTTAAAATGCTGCATAGACATTGATGCTGAAGTAATATTATAATATATCATATCATACAATACAATAGAATATAATATTATATAATATAGGAACACCACAGTACTTTAGTCACCATGTTACTTTGTTGGAATGAAAGATGTTTCTCAGTGGAGACACATGAGGGATTCAGCAGATCCACAGGGAGACGAGACCTTTGCTGTACATGAACACTGATTGTTGGAGGAGGAGGAGGAGGTTTGCTCAGACAGGGGGTCTTTGTGGGCCCCCGGACAAAGAGCCACTCTCAGTCCACTGCCCTCCTCCTCACAGGGAGTTCAGTGACAGAGGAGCTCGGACACAGAACCAGCCGGACGCTCTGCTGCTGAGCTCCGTCCTCCCGCCTGCTGCAGGTCCATCTGTGAGAAGACATGAAGCTCTGCCTCGGACTCGTCCTGCTGCTCTGCTGTGGGACGCTTCATCTGGGTGAGTCCACACGGGATCCACACGGGATCCACACGGGATCAACACATGATCCACACGGGATCCACACACATGATCCACACGGGATGCACACACATGATCCACACACAGGATCCACACACATGATCCACACACATGATCCACACGGGATCCACACACATGATCCACACGGGATCAACACATGATCCACACGGGATCCACACACATGATCCACACACATGATCCACACGGGATCAACACATGATCACACTGATCCACACGGGATCCACACACATGATCCACACGGGATCCACACACATGATCCCACACGATCACACGGGATCCACACACATGATCCACACGGGATCCACACACATGATCCACACACGGGATCCACACACATGATCCACACACATGATCCACACGGGATCCACACACATGATCCACACGGGATCACACACATGATCCACACACATGATCCACACACATGATCCACACGGGATCCACACACATGATCCACACGGGATCCACACGGGATCCACACGGGATCCACACACATGATCCACACGGGATCACACACATGATCCACACACAGGATCCACACGGGATCCACACACATGATCCACACGGGATCCACACACAGGATCCACACACATGATCCACACACATGATCCACACGGGATCACACACATGATCCACACGGGATCCACACACATGATCCACACGGGATCCACACACATGATCCACACACAGGATCCACACGGGATCCACACACATGATCCACACACATGATCCACACGGGATCCACACACATGATCCACACGGGATCCACACGGGATCCACACGGGATCACACACATGATCCACACACATGATCCACACACATGATCCACACGGGATCCACACACAGGATCCACACACATGATCCACACACAGGATCCACACACAGGATCCACACGGGATCCACACACAGGATCCACACACATGATCCACACACGGGATCCACACACATGATCCACACGGGATCCACACACATGATCCACACACATGATCCACACACAGGATCCACACACAGGATCCACACACATGATCCTGTTGGTGTTTCATCAGACATAATTCTGTAACCCTTAAATTATTACTGATGTGTGTTGTCTGATTGTTTGAATTTATAAAATGACACACATATAATATTATAAATGATATAAATTGTGTTTGTGCGTGCCTGTGTGTGTCTGAACTAAACCTGAGTAGTGATGCATCTTTGACCCGTCAAATCATTTCCTGTTGATCTCAGTAAAAAGTCAAACCAGCTTCTTCTTCTGCAGGTTCTGGACTCCGCTGCTACAAATGCTCAGATTACACCGGACGCTGTGAGAACGTCCAGGAGTGCACGTACGAGGACTCCTGCATTTCTCTGAGTGAACGAGGTCAGTGTTCATCATAATATGGAATCATTCACAGCTAAAGGAACAGAAAACTGTCGGTCAGTCATTCGAACACACAAGAGTCAACATGGCCTCCAGTAAAGCACAAATTAATGTTTCCAATAGATAATGTCTGAAGGTCCCATGAAGATTAGACCAATGATGTTTGAAGTTTTTCTTAAAGATTCTCACTCAGCTCATTTCTCTGATTCCTGTTCTCAGTTGATGTTAGTCAGGACTTGAAAAGCTACTGAAGCTACATCCACACACAGGCCTGAAAACACAGATCACGTGACCACTCACTCACTGGTCCTGTGTGTGCTGGTGTAAACAGAACAACATCTGGTGTAAGTATAATACATGTATATGTGTGTGTTCCTTGTCTCCAGGTGGAAAGACCATCCGTCAGTGCATCAGATACACAGACTGTGATAACTCTCGCCTCACCCAGATGTTCCCGGCCATCTCCGGCTTCACTTACCGCTGCTGCAGCAGCAACCTGTGCAACTCCAGCCATGCTGTCACCGTGGCCACGCCCCTCCTGGCGCTGCTGGGGTCGCTGCTGATCAGCTGGTTCTGTTGGACCTGCTGAGCAGCTGGTTCTGTTGGACCTGCTGATCAGCTCGTCCTGTTGGACCTGCTGAGCAGCTGGTTCTGTTGGACCTGCTGATCAGCTCGTCCTGTTGGACCTGCTGAGCAGCTGGTTCTGTTGGACCTGCTGATCAGTTGGTTCTGTTGGACCTGCTGATCAGCTGGTGCTGTTGGACCTGCTGATCAGCTGGTTCTGTTGGACCTGCTGAGCAGCTGGTGCTGTTGGACCTGCTGATCAGCTGGTTCTGTTGGACCTGCTGAGCAGCTGGTTCTGTTGGACCTGCTGAGCAGCTGGTTCTGTTGGACCTGCTGAGCAGCTCGTCCTGTTGGACCTGCTGAGCAGTTGGTTCTGTTGGACCTGCTGATCAGCTGGTTCTGTTGGACCTGCTGAGCAGCTGGTTCTGTTGGACCTGCTGAGCAGCTCGTCCTGTTGGACCTGCTGAGCAGCTGGTTCTGTTGGACCTGCTGAGCAGCTGGTTCTGTTGGACCTGCTGAGCAGCTGGTTCTGTTGGACCTGCTGAGCAGCTGGTTCTGTTGGACCTGAAGACGCTGCGGCTCGATGAACTGGTTCCTGATCATTACTGATGTTTTGTGACGTTAACATGAACTAAAGTGAGAGTTGATGTTTGTTTTTGGTCGATTCTGTAACTTCCTGTTTCTCAGATTAAAAACTTTTTTACATTAGTTTAACAATAAACAAACAAGACAAAGTGTTGTGTTGTGTTGTGTTTCTGCATCACGTTCATGTTGTCATCACAGAGTCGCCACACGGAAACAAGGTAACGTATGATGTCATCTTCTTCAACCACTTTTGTCCTGTGACAAACACGAGGCTGAGGTGACGTCACTAAACTGAAACCACAATTTCACACCGACCACTAGGTGGCGCTATCGCTATCACTGCATACACATTAAAATGGAGTTAGAATTAGTTCAGATATTTATAACCTCTGTTGGTTGTGACCTCACAACCAGTGGATCACTGAGTCAGCAGCTCAACCCACTGATCCAATCAAATACTCTTAAATATCATTGACAGTTGTTTATTTAAAGAGTTCACCAGTTCCCCTCGTAAAGACAAAGACAACAGGAATGTCAAAGTTCTGCCCGCACTGGGACTTGAACCCTCCACCTCCTGGCCACTGGCCCTCTGCTCTAGTCACTGCACATCAACACCTTTAAACTGTCCCCTTCTCCCCCATTGGCCCCTCCCTCTGCGTGTCTCCTCACTAATGGCCGGCGCATGGTTCTCCAAGGGCTGCGCGTGTTGCAAAGCAATTCACCGCCAGACCACTAGTCGGAGTAACGTTTTTTTTCAAAGACGACCTTAGAGTCTCTGTGTGTGGCAGTCGACTGCCATCTGGCCGTTCTTGTACTCCGTCAATGACGGGTGTCTAACAGTGGTTATACTTTCAGATCTCTTCTATTTGGTCCATATTCGTTCTTCTAAATCTTCCGTTGTTTCTGCCGGTGTTATGGAGCATGAAACCGGACATGCAGCTCCGGAGAGGAAGTAGTTAGCCGACCAATCACAGCCTTGCGGGCTGCGTGAGGGCTCTCACGTTGTTGTTCAAATCATTGACAGGTGTATATTTAAAGAGCTCAATATTCCCCTTCTGAAAAAACAACGTTCAAGTCCTGGCCTCGCTGGGACTTGAACTCACCACCTCTAACTTCCTGTCCCCTCACTGTCACCACTCAGTGGATCTACACACTCATCCAGCATCAGGATCCGTCCTCTGAGGAACTTTGAGGACCTGACAGCAGCTGTGTCCCAGGTCAGAGGTCGACTACAGGACATTCTGAGTGAGACAGAGACAGAGAGTTTTACAGATTGTGTCTCAAGTGGATGTTTTACTGCCACAACCAGAGCCAGAGACCAGAGCTGACTTCTTAAGATATTCACAGGAAATCACACTGGATCCAAACACAGTAAACAAACATCTGTTATTATCTGATGGGAAACACAAAAGTAACATGTATGAGTGAAGAACAGTCTTATTCTGATCACCCAGACAGATTCACTGATTGGTGTCAGGTCCTGAGTAGAGAGAGTCTGACTGGACGTTGTTACTGGGAGGTGAAGATGAGCAGAGGAGGAAAAGTTGATGTAGCAGTCACATACAAGAACATCAGAAGAGCAGGACGCTCACGTCAATGTTTATTTGGATCAAATGATAGATCTTGGTCATTATATTGTCATGGAATCACTTATTACTTTTATCACAACATCCAGACTCCAGTGTCAGGTCCTGTGTCCTCCAGAGTAGGAGTGTACCTGGATCACAGTGCAGGTGTTCTGTCCTTCTACAGCGTCTCTGACACCATGACTCTCCTCCACAGAGTCCAGACCACATTCACTCAGCCTCTCTATGCTGGAGTTAGGGTTTATGATGATGGAGACACAGCTGAGTTTTATAAACTCAAATAGACTTGAGTCAAACACCGACCTTCCTTTATCACACATATTTACTTCTCACTTTGAAAAGACAGAAATCTATAATTACACTGACATGAATGTGTTTGAAAGATCTAATGTTGCTGTTGTTTTCTAAATCAAAGTATAAATCAGGTTGTGTGATGTTTTAGAACCTGTGTTGATCCTGATCCTCATCAATGAGCTGGTTATTTGTTCTTTTCTTTTCCACATGTGAGACGGAGGTGAAACAAAGTGATTGTGTGTTTATGAACTCACTGAACAGACTTCACTGGTCTAATCAGTTCATTTTGAGTCTGAGTGAAGATTTGTGACAAATTTGAGAGCTTTTTTTTATTGTTATGATTTGTTTTTATTATGTGTTAATGTCATCAGAGGAAAAATACACATGTGACTTAACTCTGTTTTAAAATAATAAAACCTCAATAGGCAATGCTTCTTGTTCTTGGAGGGAAATGAAATATACATTGAAATATATAAAGCAAAGTACAAAAAATTGTTTTATTAAACCTGATAAATAAACTGTCAGACAGACTATTCACAACATGGAAATAATGAGTGACTCACTGTTCTGATACTAATATTTTCATACACTATTGATAATATTCATCATTACTCCTCAATAGGTTTTACAGTTTACATGAAATTATATCAAAGGAGGAAACACAACAACAACTTGACTTTACGTCTCATCAGCGTCGTCTCTGATCAAATAAAAGCCAATTAGATAATCGTATATTTTATCTAAATATCTTATATTCATCGTATATGTATAGTTTATTTATCGTATATCTATCTGTTTTACACCTCAGTTGACTCAGGGCGTCAGAGTGGATCAGATGTTTGTGTTTGTTGACCTGTCGTCCGGGGGCGAAGTCTGTTTCCATGGTTTCAGTCACTCATGTCTCCTAGTCCGTCCTCTTCCATCTGTCGTCCAATCACCTCCAGCTGCATCGTCTTCTTCTGTCCTTTCTGCTCCGCCCCTCTCTCCACTTTCTCTGATTGGGCATACCAGGGCTGAGGGGCGGAGCTGTCGCAGGCCCTGCCTCCTCGGCGGAAACCTCCTCTGCCGGCCCGAACCAACCCCCACCCCTGCAGCTGCGCCTCGGACCCCCCCTCCTGGACGCCTCTGGTTTGGTCCAGCTCCTTGGCGCTGAGAGACGACATCCGGACGGGAACCGTGTTGCCGAACTTGGAGTAGTCGACGCAGTGGCGCCCGTCCTCCTCCGTGATGATGGAGACGAAGCGCCTCCCCCACAGGATCTCCTCGGGGGTGTAGGAGGTGCGGGCCTGCATGGTGATCCCTGTGGTCTCCACTACGCCTAAAGAAAGATAGAGAAGAAGAGTTGGTGCTGAACCCTGCATCTCACGCTCAGCTGTAACATCAGCAGATCCTCCGCAGTGACGGACAGGTGTCACTGTGACGTCACATGGATCTGGCTGAGCTCCTGACCTTCCAGGATGACGATGATCTCCAGGTCCTCGGCCGCCAGCGACTGGGCGGAGAGCTCGTACAGGGGGCTCCCTCTCTCCATGGTGTGGCTGATGATCAGAGGAGAAACCAGGAAGATGCCGTTGCTCCTCAGAGGGTTCTCCACCTGGATGTCCAGCTGACACACCGGGATCACCTCGCCCTCGGCCGTGACCGTCCGTCGGATCACCTGTAGGGAAACACATGCAACTGAGGAGCAGAACCAAACCTTCGCTTCCTGAGGCGAGACGACTCGCAGTCTGGCTTCAGCTGAACTGTGACCTGCTCTTAAACAGGAAGCGGACATTGCTTTATCTCCTGTAGTGAGTCATGAAGTCTGGACCAGAACCTGCTCAGCATCCAGCAGCTGCTGATGAAGACCCAGAGATCTGGCTGAAAGCTCTTACCTGCAGCTGGACAGTGGCAGAGATGATCATACTTTTCCTCAGGTCTCCGACTCTGAACATGAAGGTCGGCCGACCGTTTCGAGGAGCGATGACGGCATTTCTGGAGAAGATGAGTGTCTCTGCTCGGCGGTTGGCCTGAGCCGTCTTCATGAAGACACAGCCGAGCATTACGGCGTTGACGATGAGCCCCAGAATGTTCTGGATGATCAACACGGTGATGGCCAAGGGACACTCCTCCGTCACCATCCTGCCGCCAAAACCGATGGTCACCTGCGGAGGATGGGACACAGCTGATGAGACACATCGCTACACCCGGGTCAGTCAGGGACGCTAACAACTCCTCCCACCTGGACTTCTATGGAGAAGAGGAAGGCAGAGGTGAAGGAGTGGATGGCAGTGACGCAGGGGACAGGGCCCGGCTTGCCGTCAGGGTCACGAGGCTCCAGGTCTCCATGGGCGAAGGCCAGGAGCCACCAGATCATAGCGAAGAGCATCCAGGAGCAGAGGAAGGCCGAGGTGAAGATGAGCAGGGAGTGCTGCCACTTCAGGTCCACCATGGTGGTGAAGACGTCCTGCAGGAACCGACCCTGAAAGCCACCATGAAGACCAAGGGGAGTAAACCTGAGCTGCCTGACTTTCAGTGTTGACGTAGGAACATGTCTTGCAAACAGCTCCCCACACACAAACAGTACATGTGGACCTATAGTTACAGGTTCAGCAGCATGAAGCTGAAACCAGAGAACGTTTGAGGTCTGATGAATCCCCTGAGTCCGACATGATGACAGAAGCAAAGTCACGTGTCTACCTGCTCCATGATGTTCTTGTGGGCCACGTTGCACGACCCGGTCTTGGTGATGAAGCGAGCTCGCTGAGATCGAGACCGGCTGCGGTTCGGCTGGTTCTGGTCCTCGGCCAGACGGGTCAGCAAGAAGCCGTCCGGCAGGAGCCCCTTCCTGGCCAACATGACGCTGCTGCTACACAAACACACAATGATGCACACACACACACACACACACACACATTAACACACACACACACACACACACACACACAAACAAACACACAAATACACACGCACACACACATTCACACACACACACATACACATACACACACAGACATATAAACACAAACACACACACACACACACAGACATATAAGCACACACAGACACGCACACACAAAATAACCATTATATTTTAAATTTATTAGAAAAACACATATTATGTAATCCATCTATCTGTGTGAGTGTGTGTGTGTCTGTGGGTTTGTGTAGTGACAGGTGACATGGAGTCATTAAGGATTCATCAACATCATCATCTTCATCGTGTTTTAATTCATATCAGGCTGTTATGCATCGCGCATCAGCTGTGGTGACGTCAGAGTCGATGTAAACAGCTGATAAACGTCACGTTACCTGTTCAGGAACCGGATGTGACTGTTTTCTTCATGGGGACGTGAGATGAGCGGACCTTATCTTCTCGTCTCTCCTCCATCTCTTCTCTCCATCATCTCTCCATCTTCTCTTCTCCACCAGGATGTGGACTCCAGGTCCACACAAAGCTTCTGCTCCTCTCCTTCAAAATAAAATACCAGTTATCCTCATACCATGCAGGAGAACAGGTCCATCATCAGATCAACTGTACAAATAAAACATTTGAATAAACACTGATCGTTGTGTTATAAAAATTACACAGGAAGTTAAATCTCCATACAGTTACTCGTTTATTTGAAAAACGTGAATTATTGATGAAATAATAAGAAAAGCTTTGAATGTGCTGGTGAAGCAGATTTTACTTTAAACTCGAGAGATTCAGATTATTGTGATTGAACATAGAGAAAATCATCAAATTATACTATTGTTGAAGGTTCAGAAATAAATAAACCAGAAATAATTCACATAGAGTTTCAGAAACTGTTTACCATATTAGTGTACTTTTATTTTGAAAGGAAACTGAAGCGTGTTCCGGTGCTGTGTGAACATAATGAGTTCTGCCTGAAGGGGGCGACAGAGAAGATCTTCACTGAAATAAAACCTCACGTTGAATACAAGAGAAAGTATCATAGTAATTTCATTTATGAAAATAATTTAGTTTTACTAGAGAAAAAAACGAAGAAGAAATTACTTCAATTAATTGAAGTTCCTATGATGCTAGAAATGTAAAATCATCACAATTCTTTAATTGTATTTAATATCTGTCCACTGCACGAAAACAAAACACACAAATACATCAAAATAAGCATAGATAAGAAATATTTGACTTATATATAATATTAGTTTTAAATTAAAATGATCAAATATACATTGTTAAAGAAATTCTTTCCTAATTATGATGTGTGTACAGGGACGAATTCTTTATGTTTTACTGTACAATTAGATTTTTGACATGGTGCTGGACAGGAAGCTGTCTGAGCTGCAGAGGGAGAGAGAGCAGGCAGGGGTCGACAGGGAGCTGATCTCTTTAGAGAGAGACCGAGCGCTGCTGAACAGAGACATGGCCGCCCTGCAGCGAGAGCGTTTCTGGAGAGAGAGAGAGAGCGTTTGTTGAAAGAGCTCAAGACCAGTTGGAGAGAGAGACAGCACTGTTCAGGAGAGAGAGGGAGGCGGTCCGAGGTTCGGCTGAGATGACGACAGAGGAGGTGGTTCTTCAGACCAGGTTCTACCAGAACCTGAGGCCTGCAGATCTGGACCTGGACCAGCTGGAGACCAGACAGAGACTTGTGTCTTTGTTCCAGAAGCTGGTGGAGAAACTGTGAGAAACTGAAGCAGCCGAACTGTTATAATCTCGTGTTCATACAAATAAAAGCACTTTAATTGACTGTGATCTGCTCCTTTTTTGCTTCAAAATAAAAGCACCTGAATTGCCTCTGATCTGCTCCTGTTCTTTCAAAATAAAAGCACCTGATTTGCCTCTGATCTGCTCCTGTTCTTTCAAAATAAAAGCATCTGAATTGCCTGTGATCTGCTCCTGTTCTTTCAAAATAAAAGCATCTGAATTGCCTCTGATCTGCGCCTGTTCTTTCTAAATAAACGCAGCTGAGCTGGGATCAGCTCCTGTTCTGTCTAACCGTCTTCTCTGATGAAGGATGAAGACGTGTCGTGGGTTCGTGTCCCGCCGGTGAGGAACTGGGTCACGAACATGTTTATACAGAGGCTTCTGGTAACTCTTCATTAACTTCTAGTTTAACCTCTTAATCAATTCATTAACACAATATTCATTTGTAACTATTTTAATAATCAATAAATTGTTTCTAGAAATTTGATTCATCTGAAAAATAATCTGATCAAACTTTACTGACAATTACAAAGTGCCATATGATAAAAATAGTAATAGTAAGAGTAATGTCATAAAAGCAAATAAAGTTTTTTTTCATAAGTTAATGCTATCTTATGTATTAACCTCATTAATACTTTATTCTTATAAACAGTTGAACTAAGTTAAATGTTTATACAAATGTTTGTTTTCGATTACTCTAAACCCCGCCCCCAGGGCTTCGGGTCACGTGACGGAGGGCAGGCCCGCAGCCCCTCCTCTCAGCGAACGGGATGCTGCTTAGCTTCTGGTTAGCTTAGCCTAGCCTAGCTTAGCTCCGGTAACGGTAACCGGTCCATGTACCGACGGCTTCTCTTGTGTCGCGATGACGTGAAGCAGCGTCAGGCAGCGGCAGGCTCAGCTAACGGGGCCGGGGTGTTGGGCTCGCTGCTCGGGTTAGCGGACCGTGCTAGCCCGCTTCGGTTCGCGGTTCATCAGGAGCTATCCTCGGGGGACACAGACAACCAGCGGCCGGTCTCGTTCCGGTGAATCGGCGGGGGCTGCACGTGATGGCCGGAGCAGCGCTGCTTTAGGAGGAGGAGAGCGGGGAAGCTCCGGGTGGAGTCAGGCCTGAACCCCAACACTGCTTCCTCCCTTCCTTCCTTCCTCCCTTCTTCCTTTCCTTGCTCACTTCCTTGGTCACTTCCCCCCTTACGATGGAGTCCGGCCTCAACCCGCTGCCACAGTTCCCGGAGAACTCCTATAAAAGTAAGTGATGTTCGTGTTGATGTGTTTCACACCTGTAGGCTGCCCTGTACAGGTGTTGACCTTTGACCCCTGCAGTGACCGAGGAGGACGTGAAGAGGCTGATTGAGTTCAGGGCGTCCAACGAGGCTCTGTTCACCGGGAAGAGAAACTCTGCCAAGATAGCGTGGAGGTATGAACCTGGATGCTGTAGCATGATGAGTGGTTTGTCTCCTCTGCTGCTGAGCTTGATTCTCCTGCAGCACCATCCTGAAGGGCCTGGGTCTGGAGGGGAAGCTGACCCCGGACCAGATCGCCAAGAAGTGGGACAACCTGCGGACCAAGTACAAGGTACTGTCCACATCTCAGGCCTGTCCACATGAAACTCAAGTTCTCACAGTCACCGGATCGCGGGTCACACCTCCTGACGGGTCGGGAGTCTAGCATGAGTTCCTACAACATGACTATTTACAAGGGGGGGGTCCCCTGGATGACATGAGATCTGTGTTCCTATAACCCACAGCCCCTCCCCTTGGGTGTGTATTCATTCCCCTCCTGATGTCTTCTCAGGGTGGGACACCTCCTGCCTTCATGTCTCTGTGGACGACCCCGGGTGCGAGTCCCAACCATATACAAAAAGATACCGTAGAACTGAGGCTTCAAAGAGGCAATAAAGCTAAAGTCTCTGAGAATAATCATAAACCTAAAGTTTCCCTTTTAGATAAACAATCTGGTCAATCACATCCACAATGTCCATCCAGGTTATGGTTTCATTTCTCTGATTACAGATCTGTACAACATGACTAGGAGCAGAACTGCATCAGCAGCTGATAACATCTGTGCTCTGTCATCACGTGTGCTCAGATATGTTGGCTTCTATTGGCCGGTTGTGATAATCACGATAGTCACATTTGAACTTTTTCCTTTTTTGTGTGAAGACTCTTTAAATAAGATTTCATCTGAAAAGTAATTTTCCGGTGTGTATGCATCTGTCTGTGACGCTCGTTGTGTCTCCCAGGATCTGAAGCAGCCCTATCAGGGTCAGGACAGCATGGGGGGTGTGGTGGAGTCGTGGCCCTGGTTCCACATCATGGATGAGGCCATGCAGGGTCGACTCTACAACAGCAACCTGGTGCTCAGCCTGGAGCCCAGCACCGGCCACCGCGGCAGCAGCCAGTCCAGCCAGACGCAGGAGAACACCGACATCCTGGAGTTCCTCATCAAGACGGAGATGGAGGATTCGGTGGCAGCGGAGACGGTGGAGGACGATGGGATGGATCCCACGGAGGCTCCTCCTACAGAGGGAGTCCCAATGGGCTGGAGGAGGATGACCGAGTGCTCTTATAAAAGTAGGCAGCTCCTGTTCACTGTTGTATCAACACAGTTTAGATGTCTGTTTCTATACTATCAGCCCAAAACACACTTCTTCCAGCTGATTCTTTGTCTCTTCAACTTAAACAGTTTGATTCTGAGCTCGTTCTTAAAACCTCCTCCTCTTCTTCAAAGTGACGGAACCAGAAACCGAGCGGATGATCAAACTTCGAGCTGCGAACGAGGCGCTCTTCACTGGCAGGAAACATTCAGCCAAACCGGCCTGGAGGTGAGTGGTGGCCTCGTGGTGGCGCCACCATGTGGTGAGCAGCGGGCAAACAGGTTGTGAATTATTTAGTAATCGAGAGTTGGAGTAGAACATTGGGCCTCGTTCACTAACATGTCCACAGAGCTTTTCTTAATTCCGCAGAAAAAATTTGAACGCCAATATCTCCAAAAGATTCATGACACCAGCCGACTCGCCACCATGCGTATGTTTGTAAATCAGAATCCTTCAAAATCGACAATATTTAGCAAACTGCAACGCATCTATTTCCATTCATAAGGACATTAGAGAAAAGGTAAAAACGACACAAAACACACACTTCTCTGTAGTGTGTCCTCCGCAGTGACGATGTTTCAATGTTTTTTTTTACCTTGGCTGCAATAACTGAGGCAGTTAACGCTGTGTCCTGCACAGAGCTGAGCTGTGGACATGTCTCTTAGATGCATCGTGACGTGGACTCATTATAACTGGACAATTGTGTATTGGCCTATGGGAGGGAGCAGTTGTCCTGCTCCCTCCCATAGGACAATACACAATTTAACGAAAGCCCAAACTGATACATTTCAAAACAACATTTCTCATTTACTTTATTGTGTAAAATACAATATATAGTATAAAGCTCTTCAGGCCCCAATCCTATTTATTGTTGTCTATTAAAGCATTATGCATTATTATGCATTAAGTTGAAGGGGTGTGTGTTTACATTTTCTAGGACAGCCGGGCCTTCATCATTTTTGCGTACGCATGGTTTGAAGAAGTTCAACATTTGTTTCCAGATGTGTGTGTACACTCTGTTTGTGCATGAGGCCCAATGTGTGGATTCAGAGGATGATGCTGGAGAGGAGACTCCCTCCCTGTGTTCATCCAGAACACGGCCACACGTTGGATGGCTTGTCACATGTACTCTTTCCATTATTGGCTGGCAAACTTTTGTGGGTGTGGTCTAATCCATTGGGCGGCTGTGGCTGAGGGGTAGAGTGGTCGTCCTCCAACCTGAAGGTCGGCGGTTCGATCCCCAGTCTGAACCATCTGCATGCCGAAGTGTCCTTGGGCAAGATGCTGAACCCTGAATGGCCCCCCCCCCTTAGAATAACAAAGTGCTGGGATAGATGCACTGTATGAATGTGTGTGTGAATGGGTGAATGTGAAACTGTAATGTAAAGCACTTTGAGTCATCAAGACTAGAAAAGCTCTATATAAATACAAATCCATTTACCATTTACCGTTCTACCTGTTAACTCTTGAATCAGGACTTGGAGCATGTAGTCCAGCCACTAGAGGGAGCTATTGATAAACCAAGAAATGTCTGAATACGAAATAAACATCAATATCTTAAAATCCTCAGCCAGATGAAACCTGACATGGTAAATTAATGATCATCTTTATTTCAGTCTGGGCGATACAGACATTAGTTGTTCTAGTTTGCTGTGTGTGTCCTCGCTGTGTTTCAGTCTTCAGATTGTGTGTCTGTTGTCCTTCGGGCAGGGATTGATTTTGAGCATCTTGACTTGCAGAGCCATTCTGTACGAGCTGGGTCTTCAGGGGAAGCTGACCACGGATCAGTTAGCCAAGAAGTGGGACAACCTGAAGAGGAGGTACAAGGTAGGTGCAGCCAGCTCCAGAAACCACGCCCCCTTTCTAACACCTGCCACCAGGCAGCTCGGAGGGCGACGCCTCCTTTTCTCTAGTTCCAGACGCAGTCGGCTTCTTCCCGTCCGGTGACGCAGGTCCGGATGTAAAGGTCAAACACAGATTAAGATTAAGATTGCCTTTGTGTTCAAAAATTAAAATTTCTAAGATTAATATCGAGTTGGTTTAGTGGGTGATTTAGGCCTGGAGCTCAATATGGTGCTGTTGACCCTGATGCCATCACACCTCATTGGCAAACTGACAGGGCAAAGCAACTGACAGGGCAAAGCAACTGACAGGGCAAAGCAACTGACAGGGCAAAGCAACAGGCTGCAGCAGATCAGGAGAAACTTGATGTGGCCGTCCAGAAAGTGATGGAAGATGGCGGGATCACTACCTCAGAGTTGCATTCTGGAATTTGACATCCATCTCAAAAAGACCAGCGAAACCATCCAAGAGCAAGTAACCAGTGTGTCAGTGGTCAGGGCCCGAACCTAAAGGCTGCACTTGGGAAAAGTGTGAGAGCTTTAGGATAAGAATGCTCCCAGGTCCACTCTCCTTGTGCCTCCACAGATTGTGACCAAACGTTCTGCCACAGCCCGGTTATTACCCGACATGTTAGAGAGAGTTTAAGAGGATAGCCGTGTAGAGTCCCGTGGGCCTTGGGTCCCAGTAGCTGGAGCTGGTGGCAGTGCTGGCAGGACGTTAAGGTCCCTCTGTGGACGATCTGTAGAGTTCTCTGTCTCTACCAGGAGCTGAAGTTTCCTGCTCGAGGGGTGGAGACCAACCCCAGCTCCTGGCCCTGGTTCTACCGGATGAACGACGCCATGGAGGGACGCTTCACCAACGTGGCTCCCATCCTCACGCCCATCGTGGAGGACGAAGACGAAGACTGCGAGCCTCTGTCCCCGGCGCCCAAGAAACGAGCCCGCCGGAGCCGGGGGGGGATGGCGGAGTTTCTGACGGAGTCGGAGATGGACCTGCTGGTGGACCATGAGGAGAAGAACGGGTCCACGGCTCTGGGAGAGCTGCACCGGATGTCAGAGTTTACCTATAAATGTAAGAGTGACAGAAAACTGTTAACAGGGTCAAATCAGGTGGACGCTGGATTTATGATTTCACAACATTCAAGAATTTCATTAGGTTTTCAGAAAGTCCTCAAAATCTTCTGATTAGGTTTTTATCAGCAAATCATCAATTAATCATCTCAATGAATCATTTGAATTGAAATGATTCCAGGTCAGAATATCATTATGTACTGACAGGAAGTGCTACTGACAGGAAGTGCTACTGACAGGAAGTGCTACTGACAGGAAGTGCTACTGACAGGAGGTGCTACTGACAGGAAGTGCTACTGACAGGAAGTGCTACTGACAGGAAGTGCTACTGACAGGAGGTGCTACTGACAGGAGGTGCTACTGACAGGAGGTGCTACTGACAGGAGGTGCTACTGACAGGAGGTGCGACTGACAGGAGGTGCTACTGACAGGAGGTGCTACTGACAGGAAGTGCTACTGACAGGAGGTGCTACTGACAGGAGGTGCTACTGACAGGAGGTGCTACTGACAGGAGGTGCTACTGACAGGAAGTGCTACTGACAGGAAGTGCTACTGACAGGAAGTGCTACTGACAGGAGGTGCTACTGACAGGAAGTGCTACTGACAGGAGGTGCTACTGACAGGAGGTGCTACTGACAGGAAGTGCTACTGACAGGAGGTGCTACTGACAGGAAGTGCGACTGACAGGAAGTGCTACTGACAGGAGGTGCTACTGACAGGAGGTGCTACTGACAGGAAGTGCTACTGACAGGAAGTGCTACTGACAGGAAGTGCTACTGACAGGAGGTGCTACTGACAGGAGGTGCTACTGACAGGAGGTGCTACTGACAGGAGGTGCTACTGACAGGAAGTGCTACTGACAGGAAGTGCTACTGACAGGAAGTGCTACTGACAGGAGGTGCTACTGACAGGAAGTGCTACTGACAGGAAGTGCTACTGACAGGAAGTGCTACTGACAGGAGGTGCTACTGACAGGAGGTGCTACTGACAGGAAGTGCTACTGACAGGAGGTGCTACTGACAGGAAGTGCTACTGACAGGAAGTGCTACTGACAGGAAGTGCTACTGACAGGAAGTGCTACTGACAGGAGGTGCTACTGACAGGAAGTGCTACTGACAGGAAGTGCTACTGACAGGAAGTGCTACTGACAGGAGGTGCTACTGACAGGAAGTGCGACTGACAGGAGGTGCTACTGACAGGAGGTGCTACTGACAGGAAGTGCGACTGACAGGAAGTGCTACTGACAGACTGACAGGAAGTGCTACTGACAGGAAGTGCTACTGACAGGAGGTGCTACTGACAGGAAGTGCTACTGACAGGAAGTGCTACTGACAGGAGGTGCTACTGACAGGAAGTGCTACTGACAGGAGGTGCTACTGACAGGAAGTGCGACTGACAGGAAGTGCTACTGACAGGAAGTGCTACTGACAGGAAGTGCTACTGACAGGAGGTGCTACTGACAGGAGGTGCTACTGACAGGAAGTGCGACTGACAGGAAGTGCTACTGACAGACTGACAGAGTGCTACTGACAGGAAGTGCTACTGACAGGAGGTGCTACTGACAGGAAGTGCTACTGACAGGAAGTGCTACTGACAGGAGGTGCTACTGACAGGAAGTGCTACTGACAGGAGGTGCTACTGACAGGAAGTGCTACTGACAGGAGGTGCTACTGACAGGAAGTCGACTGACAGGAAGTGCGACTGACAGAAAGTGCTACTGACAGACTGACAGGAGGTGCGTACTGACAGAAAGTGCTACTGACAGGAAGTGCGACTGACAGGAGGTGTTAGCGACGCTTTGTGTTGACTGCTGCTAGTCGGGTCATGTGACTGATAAGAACCAATCAGCCAGCTGTTTATGTGAATATCCAATGAGACAACCTGCTTTGGGACCATGCGTCTCTGCGTCTGTCCTCGTTGCAGTGACAGAAGACGACACCCGGCGACTGATCGAGTTACGAGCTGCTAACGAGTCTCTGTTCACCGGGAGGAGAAACACTGCAAAGCCGGCCTGGAGGTAAAGGAGCACAAATACATCAATATAATATAGATGTTGATATTTGATTAAAGAGTTTGTTGGGTGTAAGTTTGGGGAATTATGCTGTAATAAAGAAGATAAACGAATGTCAGTCATCAAGTCACAGCACAGATAGAATCTGAACTAAAATAAAGACTGAAGACAAAGGAATTGAAGACATGTCTTCAGGGGTTCTTGACTCACCGCTCTCACATCCAGCCCCGCCTCCCTCGCCCTTTCAGCCTCCTGTCCAGTCAGCATTTTTAGTTTAGCATTGGTCAAACGATGCAGTGGCTCAGATCTGAGGTTACATTTGACTGAGTGGGGCTTGTCCACAGGGGGATAGTGAAGGAGATGGCTCTGACGGGGAAGATAACACCAGACCAGGTCGCCAAGAAGTGGGACAACCTGAAGACCAAATTCAAGGTGACGTGTGTGATCGCCTGCATCTAACAACAGGACCCCCCTCTGTGGAACTGACCGTCTGTCCTCCTGTCTGTCCTCCTGTCTGTCCTCCTGTCTGCAGGACTTGAAGTTCCCTCCCCGGGGGATGGAGAACCAGACGAACCCGGCCTCATGGCCCTGGTTCCACCTGATGAATGATGCCCTGGAGGGACGTCTGTCGGGCAAAGCTCCCAAAGTGACACCCATCTGGACCAATGAGGAGGACGCCGTCTTCGGCTCGTCTCCTCCCGACAGAGACTGTTTGATGGCAGAGAGAAGCAGCGTGTCGGAGCTGGAGAGTATGGTGGGGGGGGGACAACACCGAGTCTGATGGGAACGTCACCTACATCGACGCCAGTGGGGAGGAGTGTTCCACGCCCTCTGACCTCTCATACAAAAGTAAGTCGAGTTTCCTCGAGAAAACGTTAACTTAAACTTTTCGGCTGTGAATAACTGTCCCCACTGTCCCCACGTGTCTCACAGTGAGCGACCAGGACACCAGGACGATGATTAAACTACGAGCGGCTAACGAGGGCTTGTTCACCGGGAGGAGGAACGCTGCCAAGGCCGCCTGGAAGTGAGACAGCAACTCAAGTGTCATGTTTTAGATGACGTCTCAATCTGTCGTCTGTTGGTGACGCTCTCTCTCTCTCTCTCTCTCTCTCTCTCTCTCTCTCTCTCTCTCTCTCTCCTCTCTCTCTCTCTCTCTCTCTTCCCCCCCCCCTCTCCCAGAGCCATCCTGAAGGAGCTGGGGCTGCAGGGAAAGGTCTCAACCTACCAGATGGCAAAGAAATGGGACAACCTGAAGAGGAGATACAAGGTCCTATTTTCGCTAATTCAAGATAAACCTAGAACCAATTCAGTCGAATGTGTTGTAGGACATAGTTCCACTAAAGCTTGAGTGTTTAAAGTTACTTGAGAAATCAGTTTCTATTTAAACCTGTTGTAGAATGATGTTTAGGACATAAGGACTTATCCTCTTTCATCTATCGTCCTTGTTTCCTTAGGATCTCAAGTATCCTCCTGTAGGGATGGAGAGTGTAGCAGACAGCGCCTCCTCCTGGCCGTGGTTTCACCTGATGAATGACGCTATGGAGGGCCGGCTGGCGAGCAGCGCCCCCCTCCTCGCTCCTGTCACCCAGGACGAAGACCAGCAGCCTGACCCCGCCCCTAGACACAGGTCCCGCCAGGTCCCTCCTCCTCCTCCTCCACCCGCCCCCCCCTCTGACTACGGACAGGAGGCGTTCTGCGACGGCGCCGAGCAGAACCAGCGGAGCTCGGAGGTGTGCGATGGGCAGCTGGGAGGACTGGACAGGGAGTGGGAGATGGTGGAGAGGGAGAGAACAGCGCTGGAGCAGGAGAGGGAGATGGTGGAGAGAGATAGGGCGGCAGTGGAGAGAGAGAGGGCGGCGGTGCAGGCAGAGAGGCTGTGGTTGGAGAGAGAGAGGGCGGCGGTGGAACGGGACCGAGCCATGGTGGAGCAGGAGAGGGCGGCGCTGGGCAGAGAGAGGGAGGTGCTGGACCAAAGAGCCTTGATGCTGAGCCCGGTCGGAACCTCCGGACATCTCAACGCCCTGATGTAGACCACGGTGCTGTGGGGATGTAGAGCGTCCCTGTAGAGGAGTCGCTGCTGGTCTGTGGAGGTCTGGACCTCCTGCGGTGAGGACTAAGCCAGAGGAGGCGTCGAGCTGCTGCTCCGCTGGGGAGCGCCCCGTCCTGATGGTGGCTGCTGATCGTCCACACGGAGCTGGGGACGGACAGAGCCCCGGGGCTGTACAGCTCACATTTCAATGACCTCCTCAGTTACACCTGCACTCCTCACACATCTTCTCCTCAGGCTGGTGTCAGTGATGATCAGAGGCTTCTAATATCTGATGTGTGGCGATATCCTGATGATTACGTGGATTCACATGATTTAATGTGAATCCAGTGAAATAATGATGTTCATCTATTAAATTCATGAGTGTCTCCATCCCCATGTTTCTAACAGATAAAGTTATTGAGCTGAGGTCATCGACAGGATCTGAATCTAAGTTCAGATGAGACTTTCAGTGAGGCCCTGTTCACACCTGGTGGTCACACCTGGTATTAACAGGATCCCATCACAGCTCCCAGGTCAGGTGTGGACAGATCAGATAGAGATCTGATCCAACCAGACCACAAAGTGTCAGTGTGACCCTGAGTCCGTCCTGGGACACATGGTGGACGTCCTGGGACACATGAGGGACGTCCTGGGACACATGAGGGACGTCCTGGGACACATGAGGGACGTCCTGGGACACATGAGGGACGTCCTGGGACACATGAGGGACGTCCTGGGACACATGAGGGACGTCCTGGGACACATGAG
>JBAMIH010000038.1:125000-157500 GCA_038501795.1 Pseudopleuronectes americanus | reverse complement strand
CCCCCCCCTCCCCCCCCCCTCCCTCCCCCCCCTCCCCCCCTCCCCCCCCTCCCCCCCCCCTCCCCCTCCCCCCCCTCCCCTCCCCCCCCTCCCCCCCTCCCCCTCCCCCTCCCCCCCCCCTCCCCCTCCCTCCCCCCCCCCTCCCTCCCCCCCCTCCCCCCCTCCCCCCCCTCCCCCCCCCCCTCCCCTCCCCCTCTCCCCCCCCTCCCCCCCCTCCCCCCTCCCCCCCCCCTCCTCCCCCCCTCCCCCCCCTCCCTCCCCCTCCCCCCCCTCCCCCCCCTCCCCCCCCTCCCCCCCTCCCCCCCTCCCCCCTCCCCCTCCCCCCCTCCCCCCCCCCTCCCCCCCCTCCCCCCCTCCTCCCCCCCCCTCCCCCCCTCCCCCCCCTCCCCCCTCCCCCTCCCCCCTCTCCCCCTCCCCCCCCTCCCCCCCCTCCCCCCTCCCCCCCTCCCCCCCTCCCCCCCTCCTCCCCCTCCCCCCCTCCCCCCCCCTCCCTCCCCCCCTCCCCTCTCCCCCCTCCCTCCCCCTCCCCCCCCCTCCTCCCCCCCCTCCCCCCCCCCTCCCCTCCTCCCCTCCCCCCCCCCTCCCTCCCCCCCCTCCCCCCCCCCTCCCCCCTCCCCCTCCCCCCACCCCCCCCTCCCCTCCCCCTCCTCCCCCCCTCCCCCTCCCCCTCCCCCCTCCTCCCCCTCCTCCCCCCCCCTCCCCCTCCCCCCCCCCTCCTCCTCCCCTCCTCCCCCCCCCCTCCTCCCCCCCTCCTCCCCTCCCCCTCCCTCCCCCCCCTCCCCTCCCTCCCCCCCCCCTCCCCCCCCCCTCCCCCCTCCCCCCCCTCCTCCCCCTCCCCTCCCCCCCCTCCTCCCCCCCCTCCCTCCCCCCCCTCTCCTCCCCCCTCCCCCCCCTCCCCTCCCCCCCCCCTCCCCCCCCCCTCCCCCTCCCCCCTCCCCCTCCTCCCCCCCTCCCCTCCCCCCTCCCCCTCCCCCCCCTCCCTCCCCCTCCCTCCCCTCCCCCCCCTCCCCCTCCCCCTCCCCCCCTCCCCCTCCCCTCCCTCCCCCTCCTCCCCCCTCCCCCCCTCTCCTCCTCCTCCTCCTCCCTCCTCCTCCTCCTCCTCCTCCTCCTCTCCTCCCTCCTCCTCCTCCTCCTCCTCCCCTCCTCCTCCTCCTCCTCCACCTCCTCCCTCCTCCTCCTCCTCCTCCTCCTCCTCCTCCTCCTCCTCCACCTCCTCCTCCTCCTCCTCCTCCTCCTCCACCTCCTCCTCCTCCTCCTCCTCCTCCTCCTCCTCCTCCTCCTCCTCCCTCCTCCTCCTCCTCCTCCTCCTCCTCCTCCTCCTCCCTCCCTCCTCCTCCTCCTCCCTCCACCTCCTCCTCCTCCCTCCTCCACCTCCTCCCTCCTCCTCCTCCTCCTCCTCCTCCTCCACCTCCTCCTCCTCCTCCACCTCCTCCTCCTCCTCCTCCTCCTCCTCCTCCTCCTCCTCCTCCTCCTCCTCCTCCTCCTCCTCCTCCCTCCTCCTCCAGGAGGTCTGCTCCTGCTGCTCCTGCTGCTTCCTGTGGTTCTCCTCATCACATTCATTCTGCAGAGATACGGTGAGAACACGAGAGTTCAGATCTTTTCAGATTCAGAGGAAACGGATCCAGATTCTTTTGCTTCACTCGGCCGTCGTCCATCTTTGTTTACACTCAACGACATGACGTCACCTAAACGTTGTGATCGCCCCCTGGTGGCTGGATGCAGTAGAGCTCATACAGCCGGCCTCCTCCAGGTTAGCAGATGGGACATGGACCAAACCTAACATGTGTGAACTCTTGTTTTTCCAGATGAATTTCAACAGGTTTTATCCAAAAGCTTCGACAAGTCCAGTCAGACCTCATCAGGTGGGCGGATGAGCCCTAATTCATGTCCGATGCCAACAAAGTGTCCTGAGAAGCATTTCAGCTTCTACATCCAGAGCGGAGCCGCCAGCGCCGTGCCTCCAAAGATCTGCTTCCAGGCCCAGATGTGAGTTTCTGCCTGAACGACTCCGGTCCGGTTTCAAACTGCTCCACAGCAGAACACAGAACTGAAATGGATTATGGGGGCCGATGACTATACATTGATCAATAGAATAAAGAAAGAAAATAATCATTTTTTATTGTGAAATAGAAACACGTCTGCGTTGTTGAATCTGCAAAAAAAGTTTTCATTTCGGCCTTAGAGGAAATATCTGGGACCTTCTGACCAATGCTGCTACGCAACGGTTTGAAAGTGATATCAGACGATACTTATAATAATAATAATAAAACAAATCAGTAAACTGATCAATCTGAGACATAATGCAGTAGAAACGTACGGTAGCTTAAAATGTATTACTACTTATTTATACTGGATTTTACCGGATAAGAGTGAGACATGAAGTGAAGTCTTTTCTACTCGAACTCCTTTGAAGATCATATTTCATTCAGTGAACGTTCTGCTGAGAACCTTGTCTCCTGGGGCCTGGATCCAAACCTCTGGGGATTTCTGGTCGTCTCTTCTTATTGATATTTGATGTTTCAAACTTTCCTCAGGGTTCTTGGGACAGTGATGAAAAATGCTGGAGTAGGAATAAACATAGTTTTAATAAATGGTGAGTGTTGGACCACTGCATCACCTCCAGATGGTTTATTTATTCTGAATGATGGAGCTGCAGGTTTATTCATCACTCTTCTTCTTTATCAGGTAAAACCGGAGAAGTGTTAAAGACGGGTAACTTTGACATGTACAGCGGGGGTGAGTAACAACTGCTGAGTCATGATAGGTTCCTGACGACTGCATGGTTCTGTGTGGTCGGATGGTTGGAGATAAACACATGGACTCTGGGTTTGTGTTGCAGACGTGAAAGATCTCATCGAGTTCCTGAACAGCATTGAGACGGGCACCATCGTGCTGATGGCGACTTTTGACGAATCTGCGTCGAAGTAAATGTTTCTTTATTCTCATCTTCTGAATCGTCTTCTTAAAGTTAAAACAGTCGGGTCGCTGAGGATGAGCCTCTGTCACCAGAGCAGGTTCCTCAGCAGGTTCCTCAGCAGGTTCCTCAGCAGGTTCCTCAGCAGGTTCCTCAGCATGTGAGGATGTGCTGGTGTTCTGTGGCTGAACACGTGTTTGTGTGTAACAGGTTAAATGACGAAGGGAGGAAGCTGATCTCTGAACTGGGAAGTTCTATGATCCAGTTGCTGGGCTTCAGAGACAACTGGGTGTTTGTTGGTGGGAAAGGAGCAGATGTGACGAGCCACCTAGAGAAGGTACCAGCAGCCGAGTCACACCTCATTCACTCCCACGGCTCATTGATTCTGCCTTTAAGTTCGAAAAGACGCCTGGACGCTGCTGCCCAGCAGGTGGAGCTGGACTCAACGTGTCTACTGGTGGTTCAGTCTGAGCCGGACACCTGGACCTCCCCTCCGAGCAGTGAGGCCGGGGATAAGTCCCGGCCGGAGAGGATCCAGCTGCTGGAGCTTTGTCAGGGACGGAAGGTCGGCCACAAATGAAGGAGCCTTCAAAATAAGATATCTTTCTTCAAAGGCGGACACAGCCCCTGAATTGAGACGCCATGTTGTGAACAGGGGTCAAACTTAGCAACTTGTAAAGTCTCTCCTCAAGAAGTTTAGCCACTGTAGACATTTTTCTATCCCGAGTTATATCCTGTGGTCCTGCTCCTTTCATCCGTTTCCTTCGTATCCGTCAGATTCTAGAAGACGAAATGAAGTCGACAGCCTGAAGACTGGAATCACACGTAACACTGAGCATGGAGTCATGTTAGAATGTCATTCAGTCCAGTGTTATTGGTACAGCCCATATTCATAAATCACGATCTTAATCAATGTGATCATTTACTGATCAGTGATTTAATTTACCTGAAGTAAAAAGCAGACATTGTAACATTAGCTTAGCACAAAGACTGGAATCAGGAGGAAACAGCTAGCTTAGCTAGACTGCACACAATCATAGATCAAGTTGATTGTGCGATACAAATCAAAGACAATATTTAGAATTTTGCTGATCAGCTAATCAATGAAAAGAGCAATCGTGTGTCTGCTGTCGTGGTTTGATCCTCTCTGTGTTTCTGTCCTTTCAGTTGAAGAAGAGTGACTCAGCAGTGAATGTGTATGAAGGCTGGCCCGAGCTGATTGTTCTGGAGGGATGCATCCCCACGTTCCTGAAGTGAGCAGCCGCTTCTCAAAGACACCAAGTGACAGATCAGCTGATATTTAGTAGTTAAGAAGACTTTGTAGGACTCTGGCTGCAGCTGGTGTGTAACCAGCCCAGTGAGTCCAGTGGGATCGTCCTCACGTCTCTGCAGCAGTGAGGACATCTCACCTGAATACTTTGTTTTCAATCTGCATCAACTGCTCCAGTCGACTGGTCGTCCTCCTCACGCAGACCAGCTGGGACCTGCTCCTCTTTGTCTCTGGATGGAGTCACACATGTTAAAGTCCTCAAGTAGATGCTTGATCTGCGAGACTGGGGACTGGGGACATTTTTTACAATTAATGGGGACATCACCCAAAAGGACAAACTTGGACCTAAGTCATCCTATTCTCACCTGCTGCCTATGGGACTCGATGTCTCCACCTTCTGGTTCTGGAGTTTTTCTGTCCTCACTCGTCAGAGCTGCTCGTTGTGGGAACTGATGGTTTCTCAATAAATCTACGGTCTGGATTTTCCTTTTTTGTTTTGGCTCTGAAAATGTAAATGTGTTGAATTTTGTGTGAATCTTGTCTAGATACGTGCAACACAAATAAAGTGATTCCATTGTTATCATGATCTCGTCAGCATTGTAAACTCGGTGGTACCAGGAGCAAAGTGAGCAAACACATCCGCGTCCTGTTGACTCTGTGCTTCATCAGAACAGATGCATGAGTCAATAAATGAGGGACTGCAGCTGTGTGGGTTTGCATTCACGACTCTGTTGTCTGATAAGCGCCACGTGAACATGTGACTTTTTATAGTTTGTCCTCATCATATAACAATAACAACCTGGTAAGGAGGTGCGTTTGATTTCCACTGCAGAGTATCTGTCACCAGCCGGCCTGCAGGAGCCAGGCTGTATTTCAGACGTCAGTGAACCGACTCGTTACTTGAAGGTTCAGCACATAACAGAAGTCCTCATGAGGTTCTAATAGTTCCCTCTGCAGGGACACTGTGGTTTTAAGTGAAAGCTCCAGCACGTTAACATTCACAGCAAGACATTTGAATTTAAACTTGAAAAATGTTGGAGATTGAGATAAATTTTGAGTAAAAAAATTGTTTTTATTCTAATAAAGGGGATATTTCATGAAATATTGTGCTAATAGATAAATAAAGTCTCCACTTCGTCAAATAAAAGCGTTGTCGTAGGATCCAGGACACGTTGATCTGTTTCTTCAGGATTCTCGTGTGGGACCGATTCTTTCACTCTAAACAAGACAGTTAATCTCGTCAGTAAAAAATAAGAGTTCCATATAAATGTTCCTTTGATCAAAATAAAGAGGAAATGTATATTATAGTAGTTTATTGAATATCAGCACAGATTCCACCAAGGAAACAGGGAAATTAATTTAGATCCTAAATCTGATTGCAGCGTTAAATTCTAACATTTAATTACATTTATTTCAGATAACGTAGAACCGGAAGTAGACGCGAACCCTGTTTCCACCCGAACACTTTGCTAGACGGACTCGAAAGCTCACATCTGATTGGCTGTGTCACTGCGCCCGCTGTGACGACACCAGACGATCGGAAGCAGCTGATTGGCTGGAGCGGTGGAGCAGCGTCGATGGCGGAGTGAAGAGAATCGTTTGTTCGCTTCTCTCTGGATTCACGTTCATTGGTCTCAGTTCCTGCTGCGACTCGAATGGCGACGTTAGTTCTGGACAACGGAGCGAACACCGCGAAGATCGGGTTCAGCCACGAGGCGGTCAGGTGGGTGCACGAGGAGAGGAAGAGCTTTAACAACCGGAAGGAAGCCATTCCTTCTTCATGTTTGTAACTCCAGGGTTGGTGTGTGATGTGTGTGCGCATGGAAGGATTTATCATTTCTTTTTCACATAGTTGAATTATTAAGTTTTACTCTGACAATGTGTCATAATCAAAGTTATTCAAAAGTCTTCTTCTACTCACATGGTTCTAAAGACTCGATGCTACAAGACAAGCAGTCACTATTAGCATCACACTGTGTTTACACACACACACACACACAGACAGACACACACATCGTGCTGCATGTGTGTGAAGTTAACATGTACACATGTGTTAGTCTTTGTTTGGTTCTGATTGTGTATAGAAACCACATGGTGTGTGTTGCTGCAGCAGAAAGGAGGAGAACTCGAGCTGCTCCACTGGAGGAGATGTTTCTGCTCTGTAGCTTCCAGCTGCTGGATCTTCTCCTCAGCCTGACTCTGTTTCACCTCCTCTTCCTCAGAGTCATCTCCAACTGTCAGTTCCGCTCCAAGACGTCCCGGTTGAAAACCTTCACGGCCAATCAGCTGGACGAGATCAAGGATCCTTCTGGTCTCTTCTACATCCTGCCCTTCCAGAAGGTGAGTCCCACTGGGAGGCTGCAGCAGCACTCACCCAGCTGCTGGTTTCTAACTGGTTTCTCTGTCTCTTGGTTTGAAGGGTTACCTGGTCAACTGGGATGTCCAGAGGAAAGTGTGGGATCATCTGTTTGGAAAAGAGATGTTCAAGGTGCTTTTCTTTGTCTTTATTTCACCAAAGAGGTTTTCTTTTCCTGGAAGTGAAGGAAATGTCTTTTAGTTTGATCACATGGTCTGACCCTGCTCATGTTGGGTCAGGTGGATTTTACAGACACCAGCATCCTCATCACTGAGCCTTACTTCAACTTCACCTCCATCCAGGAGTCGATGAACGAGATCCTGTTCGAGGAGTATCAGTTCCAGTCGGCTCTGAGGACCAACGGTGAGTGAACCGAGAGGACTCGACAGGAACAGATTCGTCATCAGAGGTTTGAACCATGAAACAAGAAGTGTGCTGGATTTTCAGCTGTGGTGGAAACGTTCACTTTCTGGTAACCCTGACCAGGTGTCGTAGAGATGAACTGATTAGAGTTGGGTCAAAGGTCAAGGTCATTGGTTTTAGGATCCATCCAAACGCAGCGATGTCATTCCAGATGCTTCTTCTTCTGTTGAGCAGTAAAATCAGTTTTTGTGTCTGCAGCCGGCTCTCTCAGCGCTCATCACTACTTCCACACCAGACCCTCGGAGCTGTGCTGCCTCCTGGTGGACAGCGGCTTCTCCTTCACACACATCGTGCCCTACTGCCGCAGCAGGAAGATGAAGGAGGGGGTCCGCAGGTGAGAGGCAGCATGCACCTGCAGCTGTGTTAATGGGGGGGGGATACCACATAATGCTGATTCCCTATTGGTTGATTGTGTCTGTCAGGATCAACGTGGGAGGGAAGCTGCTGACCAATCACCTGAAAGAGATCATTTCATATCGGTGAGTCCACCTCACTCAGCTGCTTCCTGATTGGCTGCAGGTTTTCTTGTTTGGTCAAAAGTAACTAAGTACATTACTGAAGTACTGTACTAACTAACTTCTGCTGTGACTACATGAAGTACTGTTACTTTGGTACTGTTACTGTGGTACTGTGACTACATGAAGTACTGTGACTACATGAAGTACTGTGACTGTGTACTGTGACTACATGAAGTACTGTGACTGTGGTACTGTGACTACATGAAGTACTGTTACTGTGACTTCATGAAGTACTGTTACTGTGGTACTGTGACTACATGAAGTACTGTGACTTCATGAAGTACTGTGACTACATGAAGTACTGTGACTGTGGTACTGTGACTACATGAAGTACTGTGTACTGTGACTACATGAAGTACTGTGACTGTGACTACATGAAGTACTGTGACTGTGGTACTGTGACTACATGAAGTACTGTTACTGTGGTACTGGGACTTCATGAAGTACTGTGACTGTGGTACTGTGACTACATGAAGTACTGTGACTACATGAAGTACTGTGACTGTGGTACCGTGACTACATGAAGTACTGTTACTGTGTACTGTGACTTCATGAAGTACTGTGACTGTGTACTGGCTGTGACACGTGGTCCCAGCTGAGACAGCAGCTGTTTCCAGTGTGGATGGTGGAGCTGATGGAACAGAGTCTTTCCTCTGTGACCCTCTGAGTAAAGATCTAACGATGTCTCTTCCTTTCAGTCAGTTACACGTGATGGATGAAACTCATGTGATCAACCAGGTGAAGGAAGACGTCTGCTACGTCTCACAGAACTTCTGTAAGGACATGGAGGTGGCACAGTAAGTTCTGGCTCATGAGCAGCTGCTTACATCACAGTGATGAGGGTTGAATGTAATGTTTGTAGATAACATGTCAGTAATGTAAAGTGTATTTCATTCATAAATCTGCTCTGTTTCTCTGAATTAACGATTTCATAATCTTGTGACCTCAGATTGCAAAACGCTTCTGTAGAGCGACACGACCTCTCCTAGCTGAGCATACAGATTAGAAGTTTATTATTTTATTTTGTTTAGTGGACGGGGCCTCGGACCAGGGGAGCTCGAGCTGGTTGTTGACGGATGGTTCTTCTTTGTGCTCTGTTCTCAGAAACAAGGCGGAGGAAAATACTGTGATGGTGGATTATGTTCTTCCGGATTTCAGCTCCATTAAAAAAGGCTTCTGCAAGGTGAGACTGCATCAGAGGGGATCTGAGGAGCTGCCTCACTGTCTCTGGGATCACTAGTCCTCATCAGTCTTTGTTCTCCCCAGCCCCGGGAGGAGATGGTGTTCTCTGGAAAGTATAAGACAGGAGAGCAGATCCTGAGGTTGGTCAACGAGCGCTTCGCTGTTCCTGAGATGCTCTTTCACCCGTCAGACATCGGCATCCAGGAGATGGGCATCCCAGAGGCCGTGGTCCACTCCATCCAGTCCCTGCCAGAAGGTCAGCTGCTGTCCTTGTGTCGTGAACTCACTCGTCTGTAGTGTGTGTGTGAAGATAAAGCCACTAACAGTTTCTTCTGCCATCAGAGATGCAGCCCCACTTCTACCAGAACATCGTCCTGACTGGAGGAAACACTTTGTTCCCCGGCTACAGGCAGCGCCTGGAGGCCGAGCTGCGGTCGCTGGTCCCGGCTCATCTCCCCGTGTCCGTCCTGCAGCCTGCAGAGTAAGTGAGGGTGAGGGTGAGGGTGAGGGTGAGGGTGAGGGTGAGGGTTAGGACCGCACAGGGCCGCGCTCTGAGCAACATCCATGTTACGTGTCACCGGCAGTTTTTAATGGTGTTCTCTGACTTGCAGTCCCATCTGTTACTCGTGGGAGGGAGGGAAGCTCCTGGCCCACAACCCAGACTATGACGAGATGGTGGTGACCAGAGAGGACTATGAAGAACATGGACACTGTGTTTGTGAAGAAAAGTTTGACCTTTGACATCTCCATGGAACCTCAACCCCAGACTGTATCAGACTTCTGATGAACTCTAAATGCTTTGAAAGTGATTCTGGAACAGGATTTCCAACCAGTGAAATAAAAACTTCAGAGGGTTTTTCTACAGCAGTTACATTTCAGTTTTTAATGTTCTGTTGAGGAGGGTTACCATGGCAACCAGAAGCTGAAGCCGGTCCAGAGATGCGCGAGAGTTTGTTGAACTGAGGTGGAAGGTTTGGTTCTGCGCTGCCCCTGGTACAGGAAGTTACCAGGATCACAAGAGGAGGCTGGGTTTTCTAAATAAAAGCCCCAAGATGTTAGATCACAGAAACTTATTACATGATACAAAAATAAAAACTGCTACAAACATGCGCCAAGCATCTTTGTGAAATACAAAGAACAGTAAAACACTAAAAGTGAAAAATATTTAACCTTCATTTATTTGTCATGGGTTGATGACATCATCTTAGGATTCATTGATCACTTTATGTACATGTGACACCATGAGGACACTTTGCACTTCCATAAGAGGTTATTGTATTTCTGTGATCAAACGTCCCAGTGAGAAATGATGATGGGAACCATAGATAAAGGCTTTATATATATATTTATTTATATATATCTATGATGGGAACCAGCAGCCACCGGAAGGGTTTCTACTTTATGCATTGGGTTGTTTCACGTGGGTTTTGGTTCGTGTGGAAACTAGAGCGGAACAAAAAACAAACAAAGAGTTTTCGTGACTTAACGATGTGTCGCCGGATATGCTGTTTGAAACCTCCGATGCACTTCCGGTAGAGTCCGGCGGCAGAAGCACACGAACGAAGTGGATTCTTCCAGAATGTGAGGAGTGGTGTTCTGACCCGGTTCCGTCGCCAGCTGCTCGGCTACCAGGAGCTCCAGTCTCTTCTAACTGGTTCGGACAAACCAGTTGATGCGTTCATTTCCGGTCGAGTTCCTCATCACTAATGGATCCAGGTTAGAATCGTAGTAACGTTAGCTCGTTAGCTCGCTAGCTCCTCTCTGCTGGTTGTTATCTCCGACTGCTCCAAGGAACCTGCCCCCGGTGCCGGGTGACATGAGACCGGGTGCTGAGCGCCTTTAGAGCCGGGCCAGGTGAACCACTGGAGGCCATGGACGAGCCGGTCCCCGCCAGCCCCTGCTCGTCTGAGCCGGACAGTCCCGGAGGACTGAACCGGGGATGCCTGCTCGACCCGGCGGACCTGCTGTACCACGAGCTGTCCGTCATCGTCCCGGAGACCCCGAGGTATCACGGCCTGGTCACTGGTTCTGATCCTTCCCAACATGCTTCAAGAACAAACTGAATGTGTAGAAGACAAACTATTCGGTAACTTAGGAAGAAGATGACAAACAAATCGAAATATTCAGTTAATGTCAATAAAACGTTTTATTTAAAATGTATAGAACATATTGTTCAGATCCAACTTTGTAAAGTAGATTATTCTATTCTCTGAAGGAATAGAAGCCTGAACTCTGTGAACCTGGTTCACCAGAACATGTTATCAGCTTATTACTCTCACTATTAGCTCTGTCTGCAAGGACTGTTCCTCCTCAAATGTATGATCACATGTTTAAGATAAACGCTATGACACAGCCGAGAGCATACGCGTGTCATTGATATGAATATAATAATGATCACAGGTTAGATCACTGCTGTGCCAGTGAGTGGCATGCACTGCCCAACTTCAAAGTCAGTACCTACTACTGTAAGACCAGTTTAAACCACGCCCACAGTCAATCACCAGAAGAAAAGAGATTCCCAGGACACCTTCTCATTGGATCTGCTGAACCTGAAGAGAGAGAAATAAGGATTTGATAGAGGACGCACGTTGACTCACAGGAAGTAATGAAGTCAAAAGGGAAAGAAATTATATAACTTATTAGAAATTTTATTTTTGGGTCTTGTTATTGCCTTTAATGGATAGGATGGAGAGTAAGCTGTGGAGATGGAGGGGCGTTGCCTCGTTGGGGCAGCGGCTGGACCACGTGAGCTCGAACCTGTGACGACGCTCATCAGTCAGTTTCAAAGTGTTTAATTGTGTTGGTTCAGTCCACAGCTCGGCAAACGGAGAAGATGTGGGCCAATCACAGAGGAGCGTTTCAGTCCTGTGAGTCCCAGCTGCTCTACACAGTCATGACAGATGTCCCTGTGTGTGTATTGGCCTGATGCAGATGTTGACTGCTGTGGGTTTCTGTCCTCAGCTGGCGGTCGGGGGTTCATGGGGACGACCAGAACCATCGCTCAGCAGTGAACAGGGGTCCAAACGCAGGCGGCTGGCAGCAGCCATGGGAAATCGGAGGGTTCTGTTTGTTCCTGCTTCATCTCTGAGAGCTATTCCTCCAGGCAACCCGCTGTCGACTGCATCCTGTTTCTCCTCATCTTCATCTTCATCTTCCTCCTCCTTCCTCACTCCAGCATTAGAGGAGGGTGAGGTATCTTTGACTGTGCCAGGTTCCCCAGGAGAAGTGAGAAGTGGTTCTCTCAGCCAGTTGAGTAGGAGGAGCGTGACTCCAGCTCCCTCGTCCTCCTCTTCCTCCTCTTCCTCCTCGTCGCTGCCGGCCTCGGACTCTCTGTCCTTCCTGACAGCAGAGGAGAGGAGATGGCTGAGCGGCGAGCGAGGAACCACTCCAGCAGGTGACCACACAGTGTAGATATCTGGATCTCACAGAAAAGCTTCTTTACACATCACTGGCACCAAACAGGAGGAACGCCCTGTGAGAAATGATTTTATCAAGTAAACATTAAACAACTTTCAGTCATAAATGAGTCGAATCTGAAACATGAGACATAAGATTCAATGTGACTCATCACCTCTGATGTCATCCAGACCGAACCCCAGAAACCAGAGTGAGCAGAACTTGTAGAATCTGTTGTTTCTAAGTTTCCTTCAGCATCACAATGATCCAGTGAACGTGTCTGTACATCAGAGTTCACTGCAAACAGGAGGTGATCAATAGGACCAACTGACTTCAAGATTATACTAGCTGTCCATATATATATATATACATATGTTTGTTTTTTTTACTTGGCTCCAGAATTGATGAGGCAGACTATTAAACACAACATAGTTAAACATTTGGTGCACACTCAGTTCACCTGCCACACACAACACATGCACAGCCAGGACATTGTGGCTAAAGTGGACGGAAACAATCTGTGTTCATGGTCATTGGTCGTGTGTTCTTCAGCAGTGGAGGAGATCATCATCAGCGACGATGACGAGGGCATGGTGCGCGCGGTGCAGATGGAGGAAGATGAGTCGTTTGCACAGAGCCTGCAGGTAGGAGGCTTCACCTGCGGACTGGTCACCTGCAGAGTGGACGGAGTGAAAGCCTTTACCTTTGTTCATTCAGGCCCAGTTCGACCGAGAGGAGGTGCACAGCAGTCACCAGCACCACCAGCACCACCAGCACCACCATCCCTATCAGCAGAGCCACCACAGGGTGAGACTCCGTTACACTTCATATCTCAAATTGAATGGACTGTAGCCTGATGTATGTTATTACTCTGTGCCAACACACACACACTGTAGTTCAGTCATCAGTCCTGTAAAGTTGTGATTTATTCTCTGCAGTTTTATTCCCACATGGAACCGAGCTGGATGTCCCATGTGCTGGCTGCAGTGACTCCCCCTGCTGGCTTTGAAGAAGGTACCATGACGTCACAGAGCATCTTGAGCCGTGTTGGTTTATGAACGCAGGATGAGAAGAATCCCTCTGATCACTCGTCCTTTAAACCTGTTTACTTTGAGGTTACCGTGGTAACAGCAGTAAAGTGTGGTATCGGGGACATTGTAAAGTACTCTCTCTACAGACAGAAATAATAACTTGTTAATTTGCAGGACTTCCTCAGCCTTGGTTTTTCTAGTGTTTGTTTAGCTCTAGTGATCTTTTTTTTTATTTTTTGAGCTGCTTAGTTGTTTTTTGAATTGAACTGAAACAGTAGTTTTGTTTCCAGGTCAGATGAGTCAGCAGAGAAGACGGGGGCAGACCAGAGGGAGGAACGCCATGCCTGACGACCCTCAGGGAAACGACTACGAGGTGAAGAGGAGTGCTGGAGAACACACAGCGCCCCCTCTGGCCGCCTGTGACCATGACCTGACCTGTTCTGTCTGCTCTTCCTTCAGGCTCTTCTGGCGTTTGAGGAACGTCAAGGGGCCGTTGTGTCAAAGAAGTTGACGCGCAGGCAAATCCAGAGATTTCCCACCAAAACCTTCCAGTCCGCCTACAGCGCTGGGAACACGAAGTGAGTCCAGAGTCTGGTCGGTCCTCGGCCTTTCTTCTGATCCTACTTCTTAGTCTCACTTGTGTTTTTCTTTCCCGGATCCTGTCAGGTGCCAGATCTGTTTCTGTGAATACACTGAGCGGGAGAAGCTGAGGATGTTGCCGTGTTTCCATGACTACCATGTCCAGTGTATTGACCGGTGGTTAAAGGTAACAGCTCACAGACCACGTTGAAACTACCGCTTCCCTTCTTTCCACTGAATCATTCTGTTTTAGAAAACACACTTTTATTTATTGAAACATTGGAAACGTCGGGTCGAGGGCAGATGTGTTTTCTAGACAGATCACTGTCTCTCCCCCCCCCCACAGGATAACACCACCTGTCCCATCTGCAGAGTGAACCTGGCTGATGCAGACTGCTCCGCCCCCCCCGGCCCTCTGAAGGCGTCCCTGCTGGCGGCCGGGCTCACGGTCACCTCCTGCCTGAGTTACTTGAAGACCTGAGTCTTACTGTAGTTTGTGTCTGATGAAGGACGAGTTATCAACTCGTCTTTTTATACTTTTATTTAAATGTTTTCTGTCATTGCTGATTTTACAGGAATAAAATGATAAAACCTTGAAGTTGCTGCTGATGTTTTATTCCTGAAATAGAGTTTCAGATGTTTTCCTCGTACACTCCTGGCTCTCATTGAGACCTGATCTTGAGACGTGTCTATTCCTCGTAGTAGCGCTTCTTCATGGCTCTGTATTTCCTCAGGTAGTACAGCGCCTCCAGCTCTCGGGCCACGTACTCCCCTCGAGCGATCATCTCCTGGATCTGCGCCGGGTCCTGGACCCACTTGTTCTTGCTGAATGCAGATCTCAGCCGGTCTCTGAAGTAGTCTCCTCCTTTGGGATACTCCCGGCCGAGGTAGAGGAGCTAAGAACAAGTTTAGAATTTTTAATAAAACACACATTTCCTCATTAATATATACAATTAAACACTTTGAGGAAATCATTTAGCTCATATGGTTCAATGGTTTGGGCCACCGGACATCAGTCTCCACTCCAAGATCAAACATGTCAGAAGAAGGCTTCCTTCTTGTGATGTCATTAAGAGTCCAAGCAGGAAAGAATCCCACTCATCATGTTTCAGGTTGTGAGACCAGAACTACTTTGACCCACCTCCAGTTTAATCTGTAGGTTCCTCATAACCACTTGTATCATTGAGTCCTGATTCAAAGTCTTAACGTGATCATCCACACAATGACGTCAGACTGCAGCAGGACACACCTCCACAGAGAAGCTTCCCTCCTGCAGAGTTTCTATACGTTTCTAACTGTGATCACTGAGGATTCAAACTAGCAACCAGCTGCTGAAGGTCGAGTACTCACGTGTTTATAGAGTCGAACCACTTCCGCCCTCAGTGGGTTGGCCATGGTCCCGAGGCTAAGAGCGGAAACTGTCCGGTTCCCTGGTTCTACCTGCGATCATCAACTCGACCTGTTCGAACATGAAAGGGACATGTGTCGGAACCAATCAGAACCAGAGGATCCTCAGGTGAACTCTGACCACGTGTCGTCACGGGGTGACCTGCTTCACTTCATGGAACCCTATCACCTGTCAGCTCCTCTCTTTACATAATGACTCTTATTTAAAGTGTGAAAACATTAAACTTTCATAAACAACAGGATTCAATCATCGTCGTGCGTCACCTGATTGGACCTGATAAAGACAAACAAGGATTCAAACCTGTGACCTGTCGGTCCAGCGGAGCGGCCACCGGTTCTCACCTGAGCCCTGTCTGATCGGCTGGTGGAGCTGCGCGTTAGCTTCAGGCTAGCTTCAGGCTAGCTTCAGGCTAGCTCAGTAACAACTTCACATAGCATGGCTGTTCGTGACGTCACAGTGAACTTTGGCTCGACTTTTAAACAGATGATCACACACACACACACACACACACACACACACACACACACACACACACACACACACACACACACACACACACACACACACACACACCACACACACACACACACACACACACACACACACACACACACACACACACACACACACACACACACACACACACACACACACACACACACACACACACGCATCTCTCTCTAGTTATGAGGACACTCACTGACATAATACATTCCCTCACCCTAAATGGATCAGACAAAATGTCCTCACATGATGGTAAGGAACCTAAATGGGCCTCATTACTAAACATAGACCCCCCCCACACATACACACCCTTTTTGTCCCTCCTGCGGCACCGTAGTGGCGGTTTCTTGTTTCTCGACTTCTCTGTTACTTTTTCCCACCCGAGGTGGAAGAAGCCCCGCCCCCACCATGCTTCTGATTGGTCAAATTAAGACAGTGAGCCTGATCATTGGTAAGGCACATGATTCTTGTCCAGTGTAGACCAATCAGAGATAGAGTAGGGGGCGGGTCCTTACCCACCTCGGGTATGAAGAATAAGCGCCAGAGGAAAACAAACTTCTGGAAGCCTGCTGGAGCGTCAGTCTCTTCTCTGGAGCTTCAGTCTCTTCTCAGGAGCTTCAGTCTCTTCCAGGAGCGTCAGTCTCTTCTCCGGAGCTTCAGTCTCTTCTCAGGAGCTTCAGTCTCTTCTCAGGAGCTTCAGTCTCTTCTCAGGAGCTTCAGTCTCTTCCAGGAGCTTCAGTCTCTTCCAGGAGCTTCAGTCTCTTCCAGGTGAGTCAGACTCGCTCGGACACAGAGGTTTGAACCGACGCGATGATCCACCGGAACATTCCGCTGGTTTCATGTTGTTCGAGTCTTTGACGTGTGTTCGCTAACTTATCACCCGGAGTGTTTCTGTGGGAGCTAACGCTAGCTAAACTAACCAGTTCCCCCCCCAGTGGCTCCCCAGACCACTGGTGAGTGAACTGGTTAGTGAGCGTTCACTCACCAGTCAGCTGGTCACCGAACTAGTGAGCTGGCTCGAACCTTTGGACCGTTTCAGAACTTTGTGCTGTAACTTTATTTAAAAATGATTCTCACACACATTCAGCTGACAGCTGAACTTACCGGATACTTAGAACTAAAGTTTTTAAACTGAACTTATAAAGTAACAGGACATCAGTCTGTAAAGCAGTAACTAACCAGTGAGCTCGGTAGGTAATATGTCAAGAGTTAAGTGCTTCTAGTTTTATTTCCACGTTACTAAAAAGACTCAAGTAATGGGCTCTCTCTCACACACACACACACACACACACACACACACACACACACACACACACACACACACACACACACACTCAGTAGTGAGTAATAGTGATAACTCCTCTCAGCCCTGATGGATTACTGAGTCTTGTCTTGTTCTTGTCCTCTCATCTGAGCAGCTCCAGCCGGGTCCAGTCGTTGCCATGGAGGAGATGAGCCGCCTGGTGTCCACAGGAGACTGTGTGAAGATCTGGGATGCGGTTTCCATGGCGCCGCTGGAGCAGTTTAACCCTCACAGCACCGGCCACCCGGTGGCCCAGGCCTTCTGGGGCTCCAACAGTATCCTGATGGACCATGAACAGAACCGCTCTACACATTACATCTGTTCAAATGACTCCTCCTGTCTCAGGCCGTTATTCATTCATTATTGTCTTGATTGATTCTTTGCTCCATTAGGTGTCCTCACAACTCACTAAAGCTCAGAGTGAGGTCAGCAAAGTGAATCATGAAGTCCCTGGAGATGAATCCACAGACAGAGAGACTGACAAGCAAACGAGAGAAAAGGGAAATCTTATAGTTAAATCGACCAATCAGTGATGGTGGAGAGAGAGGCAGCTCCAGTCAACTGGCTGAGCTCTCACCAGCATCGCTCAAATTTTGTTTTTAAAATGGCTCATCAATAAAGTGAAGTTCATGAACTGAGAACTAGAAGACCAGTTCTCTCAACAGAAGCTCGATTATACTCGAATAATATTTTTTCTTTTCCAAAATGAACAGAAATGAAGTGAGAGATTGTAAAAGTGAAATAATGATGTTTATTGATGAAGACGTTCAGGCTGAGTAGAGCATTAAGAGATAAGAAGCCTTGACCCAGTTCTTTCAGACCATTACCTGGTGACTTCCAGCAGCAGCGGAGACAAACTGGTGGTTTCCAGCCTCAAGTCGACTCCGGTGCCACTGGTGGAACTGGCAGAGGGGGTGAGTGCACAGCTTCAGCTTTGTTGTTTCTATGGCGACAGTGTGATCTTATGATCGCCGCAGATTTCACTCAAATCACTGTTCACTGTAACATTCAGAAAAGGCAGACCCGTGTGTGTCTGAGCTCCTCGTCTCAGTTTCTGGTGAGTGGAGGTCTGGATCACTGCGTTCACCTGTGGGACCTGAAGACCAAGAGACTGCACCGCTCCCTCAAGGTGAGACTTCACTCAAGTGCCTCACTCGCTCAGACACACACAGACTCTATATGTGTCTGTGTGTGATATAATATATCGTTTGGAACTTTAACAGGAACAACATAGAAACCTCAGAGAGTCAGAGTGAGGGTCCCTCGACCAGACAGACAGAAGTGTAACAGAATAACAACATCACAATATTTACAACCTTGAAGAAAAGAGATATACATACATACATACATACATACATACATACATGGAGAAGAGTGTCATTGTTTGAATTGTTTTATACAAAAGAAAAGCTCTGACCGAGGTGAGGGTCACCCTCTGTGTTGTCTCTCAGGACCACAGAGAAGAGGTGACCTGTGTGTCCTTCAACTCCAATGACAGCTTCATCGCCTCCGGCTCCACCAGCGGAGATCTGGTCCTCCACAGTCTCACCACCAACCAGTCCAGCAAAGCCTTCGGCCACGGCAGCAACCAGGTGAGACTGAGACTAACTGTGCTGTGTCTGAACCATGTGAACCCTCTGACCCTGATAACCTGCCAGCACGTTGGAAAGACATGATTCCTTAAAAAAACAGAATGACACCGTTTATCACAGCCATGAAGAGTAACAACTGGAATCCCAGTTTCACTCTCATATTATTAATTATTATTTGTTCTTGAATCAAGGACATATATTATCTTGCAGCAGGTCCAACTCACAATCCGGCACGGTACATCATGTTTGCCACCTACAAACTTTAAGTCAGTTTATCAAAAATGTCCCTTATCGTAACTTTTAAGTTGTGATGACTGTTTTTCGATAACGAATCCAGAAAAATCCTTCAGCCAATCGTGAATGTTGTAGAAATCCGGAAAACGAGTGGTTTTAGTTTTGAAAGGTTCAAAGAAAATATGTCCCAACTGACACAAGATTTATTTATATATATATATATGTATATTTGCCAATATTGTCTTATTTTAAACTTTTTGATATTTCGAGAACAAATCACATTTGACATTTGTTTTCATCAGAAAAAAAGATCAAATCTAACCCTGAATTCTGATTTAATAATTTTAGGGCGTCACAAAATCATAATTTTTTACAAACCCACAGACATAAGTGCTCTTGTTCACGACAGGTGTTGGAATCTGTCCTTTTATTAGTCAGTTTCAGCTCCATGAACAAATGAATCACATGGTGATGTTTTAGTTTTTTTCCTGATTCGGTTAAAGAAAATCTTTTGTGTTCAGTCTTATTTGTAAGAGAAGTCATTTTAGTACTGAAGCCCAGTTGTTTAAAACGTCAACTCGCTGCTGCTGTGCTCCTGTCTCTCCTCCAGCCCATCCATGACCTGAAGCTCTCCCTGCTGAAGCGCTCCCTGCTGGGCAGTGTGTCCGACAGTGGCTGCGTGGTCCTGTGGGACTCCAACACCCAGAAGGAGCTCCATGGTTTTGACTGCGCCCACAAGGCCCCGAGCACGGGCCTGGCCTTCTCCCCGGCCAGCGAGCTGCTGGTGGTCAGCGTCGGTCTAGACAAGAAGATCGTCTGCTACGACACGGCCAGCAAGATGTAAGACCAAACACACCATGACTACGAGCTTTGTTAACAAAATGAACGCTTTAATTCCACAAATTAATCATTCTGCAGTAACGCATTAATTCTGACAGCCCTTAAACATATATATATAACTCTGTTGACACACAAAAAGAAACTCATTTAAAAAGGTTTTTAAATCCTGTGCCTGTGCAGCGTGCTCAGGTCGATCCGGGTGGACAGTCCTCTGACCTCCGTGGACTTCACTCCAGACGGGACCGGTCTGGTGGTCGGATCCACTCAGGGGAAGATCTACCAGTACGACCTGAGGAACTCCAGCACCCCCACCCGGACCATCGGGGCACATAAAACCTCCGTCACGTGTCTTCGCTTCCAGAGCAACACCAGCAGACACAAGGTACCAGCAGCCGAGCGATGAGATCATTCATCAGCAGAGAGACTCTGCTGCAGCTTGTGCTGTAAACAGGTTCAAACAACTCCAAGTCCTCATCTGTGTGAATCCTGTGAACCAGTGAATCTCTAACATCTAATCTAGAGCTGAAGTCAATTTTCAGAATCAATAAATCAATTAGACTGTGATATTTGGTTCGCTGTATTAATAATATTAAAAACGTTTAGAACCTGAAACATTTGCTGAAAAGATCAATCGATTACCAATATGGTTGATGAGTTTTGGTGAAGGCTACAGCCATCACTGTCGCTATGGTTACACACTACTCTGGAGTTTTCCAGCCTCTAAGACAGATACTTCCTGTATACACCACATGACCAGTGTGTGAATGGTCATGTGACTTGTGTTCTCAGGTGTGTAAGTGTGGGCGGAGTTGAACAAGTGTCAGTGGGGGACATATTTTCTTTGAACCTTTCAAAACTAAAACCACTCGTTTTCCCTCTGTCTCTCATTTGTTTAAGTTCTCTCTCTCTCTCTCTCTCTCTCTCTCTCTCACTGTCTGTGTCTCTTTCTGTGTCTCTCTCTCTCTCTCCCTCTCCCTCTCCCTCTCCCTCTCCCTCTCCCTCTCCCTCTCCCTCCCCTCTTCAGTCCAGTAAACTGGGCGCCACCAAGATTTCCAGTACGAAAAGATCCTCAACCAGAGTTTCCAGCAGTCAGCCAGACCCCGCCCCTTACCCAGGCCCCACCCCCCACAGACAGGTGACAAATACAGGTCAGTGCGTCTCATTGGTCCATGACAGGATGTTTTATTAACCTTGCATGACATCATGGTAAATTTTAATTGGTTGTAAATCACCATACTTGATCCGATATTTATTATTTGATGACAAATATCCGACTTCTCACAGAGATGTATAGCAGCTTGGGTCGGGTTGAGGCATATCCTTGTGGGTCAGGTGATGCGGGGCAGGGAATTAAAAACCTTGACCCACGGATGAGAAGTCCGATCTTTGTTGTGTCCAGCAGGGGGCGCTGACGTGATGTTCCGGGAAGCTGAGGGTCATCAGGGGACAGAGCCGCTTCCAGCTGTGGAGAAGATGAGCAGCGTTGGACGAAACAGTCTGGACGTCTTCTCTCCTGTACGAGACGGTCAGTGTCCATGTGAAGACAGACAGGGACACAGAAGTGTTTGACTTCAGCATTGAGCGATGGGGTCGTATTGGACTGTGTTATATTCAGAGGGGTTCCTAATATTCTGACCACATCAACATCACACACCATCATCAACCTCGTAATAATCATCAGATGGAATTTACACATTTCTGAGTGATAGGAAAGTTAATGTTCATTAATGAATCTGGACCAAAATGTGTTTGTCTCAGACCTGAGGACTCAGGGGCCGACTGGAGAGACGCTGTTTGGACGAACACACGGTACGACTGTCTGACAGCTGCAGTGAGTGACTGAGTGACTCTGCTGCCTCCCGACTAACTGGGATGCTGTGTTTCCATAGTTACCAGTCTGGAGATGTTGTCCAGAGAAGGGGAGGGTCTGCAGGTCGTGGGTCGGGCCAGTCTGGACATCTTCTCCCCCGTCAGAGAAGGTCAGACTTCCTTCTCTCTACTGGTTTCTACTGGTTTTAAATGTACCCAGGTTCTGTTCAACACTTTAACATGAATTTAACCAAGACTGTTGGTGACGGGCTGAGTCCCGGTGTGGGGGGGCCACAGTCTGCGGTCCGGAGGTGACTCCCAGTAGGCTGTGATCCGGCTCACCACTGTTCACACTGGTCCTTGGTTCGTTATCCTCACTGGGTCTTCTGGGGTCTGTGGTGTGTCAGAACTTAGTATTTGGAGCACCACTGTGAAAATGAGTGAGATAGAATGTTAGCATTTCTGACTAAATATTGGTCTGTAGGTCGGAACCAGCTGTGAAAGAGTCGTGAATCATCGGAAACAAACTGAAGAGCCTGAGCGTTATGAATTTTTGGGGCTGATACAGATTTTAAGTAATGAAAATTGTCCAATATATGAGCCAATATATATTTTCTTTTTACTATCAATGATTCCTTGTGTGTTGACTTGTTGTCAAAGAAATGTAATTTAGTTTTGATATTTTGCATTTAACCATACCCTTCATTATGAATAAGGATAAATCAGCAAACATAAACACTGATACTTTGCTGAAAAGCAAAATCACTAAATCTATGTTTTCTCCCTTGTTGTTGGGATGTTTCAGATTCTCATTCAGTCACCAGCTCTCATCGTAAAACCCCCCTGGTGGCCACTGCAGGTCGGTGCTACAGCCCACTGTCTGTCTTCCAGACCCCCCCAATCAAAGAAGAAGAGCCGATCACTGCTGCAGCGGATGAACCATGTGACTCCAGGAAGGTTATGACCTCTTCATCAAACACATGACTTTGTTGATAAGTTTTCTCTGTTCCACTTTGTCTGTTCTGGATGGGGGGGGGGCCTCGGACTCGCAGACTCCCGGGTGTTTACAATATAATCTATAATCAATGAGTAATTATTATATAATTATTCTAGTGTCATCGACCCAAAGCTCTAATTCAACAACAGTTTCATTCCCGATACTAAAAACACTTTTTGATTGACAGTCTGAAGAGGCCAGCAGCTGCAGTCTGGAGGGGGAGGTCCAGAGCCCGCCTCCAGACACCCAGCAGACCAATCCCGGCCAGCTGGCCCCGCCCTTCTTCACTCCAGAGCCCAGCCTCCGGAGAGCCAATGGTTTTCAGGCTCAGCTGAGCTACGACTCACCTGTCCACGAAGCTCCGCCCACTACAGCCGCAGGTGGGCAGGGTAATGACAGGGGCGGGGCTTGATTAATTAGTAAACACAACAACCACCTGCTGCCTGGCTCCGCTAGCTAGCTAACAAACATCATTAATAAACCCTGATGATAAAGAAATATAATCAATGTTTGATATTTCAAATTTAAACCATAGACTTAATATAAGTGTAGTATATTGTTAGTGTTGTATGTATTATTTATAATAACAATAAATCAAAAGGAAACACAAACAACAATTTCAATAGGGCCTCCCACAGTCCGGTGCTAACTAAACATATTGAAATAAACCAAATGTTAATGTGTAATAAATTAATGACATTTTTCATATTGATGAATGATGAAGGCTGATTTCATGTTAAAAAACATCATGAAAACAATATCCTGCAATGAGACGGAGGCCACCAGCAGGGGGCGTCTGTTCCCAGAGGGCTAAGACCAGTGCTCTGGAGAACAGATGAACCTGAAGAGTCACCTGACATGTACACGAGAAGATAAACCACAGTCAAAGAGTTTTAAAGTGTTGAAGATGATGTGATAATTCGTGGTTGTGAATCCTCAGGTCCTGCTGTGTCTGCCGCTGCGTCTGCTTCGCTCTCCCAGAACATCGCTGAGGTGGTCGGACAGGGAGGAGCTGCTCCTCTCTCCTCCCTCCAGATCCACTTCATCCAGAACATGATCCATGAAACCCTGGAGGACTTCAGGTCTGTCCCCCCACAGCCACACGACCTCTGCTACAGATCTGTCTGACCTCCACACTACCCTGAAGCTTTAGTGCCACTAAACCTAAGAAGTTTGTTAACGCTGTTGAACTCCACGGCTGTGTTTTAAAGCTGCTGAACACTGAAAGGATAATAGAAGCGGTTTTGGACAGGACCTGGTCCTTCAGACCAACACCAGGGCGTTCCTGACGGGAGGTCAGCTGGTGCCGGCTGTCCTCCCAAACAATCCTGAAGTGTGAGGGGTTTTCAAAATGATCCTACTGCTTCCGCCTGAGTCGGAGCTTTCAGGATCTCGATGAGTATCGGCTCTGACAGAAACCGGCAGCAGCCAATGAGAGCGAGCTGACAATCTAAGGGCAAACCGGCTTCGTAGAACAGGGCGGCAGGATTTGTGGTTATCAGGAAACTTTGAATTCAATAAATAGATTTGGGGGACAGATAGTTTACAGATTTACTTTGTGACTCCTGTGGACAGAGCTGTAGCCTCAGGGTCTGTGGAGGCCTGAAGAGTTTCTTCCTCTGTCGATGAATAAATATGACGGAGGAAAGAGAAACGTCTGAAGCTGATGATCCTAAAGTTTTGTCTCCTTGTCTTCAGGGACACCTGTCACAGAGACGTGGTCAACCTTCAGGTGGAGATGGTCCGACAGTTTTACATCCAGCTGGTATGAACCATCACTACGTTTCATCACTCACCGGTTTTAGCCTCATCTACTCACTCCTGCAGCTTTTCCCACTACAGTAGAACTGATTCTATACATTTAATTTGGTATCCTTCTCGTGTAAGAATCTTCAGTTTGGGGTAATTGTGGAATCTGAAATGTCATAGATAACTATCGTCATAGTGGTGAGTAGATAATGAGCGAATCAGTAAACTATCCCTTTAATAAACACAACTCAATATCATACAAAACTAAAATACATTCAAGATGAGAACTCAACTGACTCAACCATGAAGTCATCTTCAGTGTGAACACGTCATGTTTGTTTCAGAACGAAATCCACGGTCTGATCGAGAAATATTCAGTGAACGAGTCTCTGGTGGAGGAGATCGAGAAGCTGAGAGAGGAGAACCGCCGACTGAAGACCAACTACTGAGCTGGGACCTGTCCCCTCGTCCCACACTGCCCCCCCAGCAGGGGTCTCAGGACAAAGACATGGAGTCTTTCTTTCTTCATCACTGACTCTGAGCTGTCACATGTCTGGAACAGCGCCTCCTGCTGCTGAGGAGGACGCAGCCTCACACATGAGAGATGTTCTGTAGTTTGGGACCGAATCCTGGAACTGAACTGAACTGAGAAACATCAATATATGAAACTGTAAATTAACGATTTGCTATTGTGATGAAAACATAAAAATATATTTCCACAGACAACAGAGCTGATAACATGTTCAGTGCTTTTCACCTGAAGACGAACACGTTCACATGGTCGTCGACTCGTGTTTGTATCTCAAGAATAAAAAAGATGAAAATAAAACATGAAACTGACTCTTTTCTCTATTGATCTTTGATTATTCTTATTGATCAATAACCACTGATCATTTCAACTATGCTAACATGTATGTTTACATTCGGTTTAAAAATGGTTTGTCTTTACATGTCTTTAAATTAATTCTTTAAATCTGTATCTATATTTGGTTTCAGTACTCCGTTACTTTTGTTTTCTTATTTCACTTCTCAGCTCGAATTTTCAATCATCTTGTACTTTAAACATCTTAAATGTTAATATCTCCATTAGCACACGCTGACTTTGTTCTTCTGCTGACTCGACTCTTTTCACTGCAGATTAAATTATTATTCACTTTACTATTCTGACGTGATTTGACTGTTTTGTGTTTCACGGGATCCATCATTGTTCATCCATCATCCATCTATCATCTATCATCTATCAATCTATCATCTATCATCTATCCATCCATCATCCATCTATCATCTATCCATAATAATGTGATCATGCTGTAGTTCTTCCTACTACCAGGGTGTGGCGGTGTTTTACCATCGCTGCTCCTCGTCTACCAGAAGTGAGGCACCAGAAGAAGAAGTCTCCCGCCCCCTGCTGAGCTTTTTAAACCAGCGCGGGACTCTGCTCCTCTCACTTCCTGTTGGTTCTGTTGTCTGATCAGTTCTGTGTCTTCAGTCTTGATCTTCATCAGATCTTCATCAGATCACTGAGCTCGGTTTAGTTGGTGAACCCTCTTCTTCCTCTTCCTCTTCTTCTTCCTCTTCTTCTTCCTCGGTCTCGGTCTCGACGCGGACGGAAGATGGTGCGGACCAAAGCGGACAGTGTCCCCGGCTCCTACAGGAAAGGTACAGTGTCTCATGTGTGACATTAATGTGACTGACGAGCGGGTGGAAAGTTCTGGACTCGTCTTCTCACCGTCTTCACCGAACGAACCCGGTTTGAAATGAAGATCATCGTGAAACAGGAAACTGGACCTCGACCGCCGGTCTCCCGCCAAGCGGAGCCGGTCCCGGTCCCGAGGTCCGGGTTCCTGCTCCGTGGAACCGGGTCTGTGTGGTTTCATCTCGTGATGAATTCATTTCACTGAACTTCATCTGGAAAATTTACTCTTTTCTGCGCTGGCGCCAGTTTTTAGCGCCATGGTGCGGCGTCATGCTGACGTTACACGAAACCTCGTCGAAAAATGACCTCATTAAATATTACCTCGCTTCTCGATGAAAGTAAATGTGAGACCGGAAGCGATGAACGCGTTTGAACTGACCTACATGGTCCCGCGGAGCCTTCGGCTGAACACAGATCCACAATTCAACCCCCTGTTCAATAAAAAGTGAGATTTAACATCTCAACCAATGATCCTACAGTGATATTGATTGTTTGCTGTTGCTGACGTCATATCTGACGTCAGGCTTCATAAGATCTATTATTCATATCTTTGCTGGTTCGGTTCCTCTGGTTTTCAGCTGTTGCAGCTCAAGCTCCGAGGAAGTCTCTGGGCTCCAGCTCCACCAACGCGTCGTCCTGCAGCAGCCAGGCGTCCACCCCAGGTCAGTGTGTGTCTGCCCCCCCCAGTCTGTCCCCCGTCCCCCACAGAACCACACAGCTGACCTCATGATGTTCTTTCATTCAAAGCTAAGGGCAAATATGCTGGTGGGAACGTGGTGTGTCCTCGCCCCACTCCGACCTGGCAGAAGGGCATCGGGGACTTCTTCGGCGGGCCCCCCAGGAAGCCCGAGAAGGAGAACCAGAGGCCCCAGGAGGCCGAGGACGACGAGGAGGCCGGAGGCAGCGGGATGTCGAAGGCCACCAGGAAGTATGTTTCTTATCAGGTCGCGTTGTTGATTAACTGCAGCTCCGAGGTCTGGTCCTGGAGCCGTGGGTTGAGTTCCACCTGAGATATAAACACCTGATCAGTAGCCTGAGGCTCGGCTGCTTCCAACCACAGGAGAACCTCCGACCCTCTATCATTCAGGGGAAATGACCAACAACAGAAACGCTCAACGTTATTTAGAAAAGTCTATAAATGTATAAATTAGTTTTATCCTCCAAGTGGAAACTTGATTCAGAGATGTGATGTTCATGAAAGTGTATGAATCAGCAGTAACACCTCAGTATGGGGTGGGCTCCTCCTCACAAACCGCAGCAGAGTCTGGACCAGTTCACTTGGTTTGTATCTCCAGTGCCTTGTCTTGTGTTTTCTTCTGAGACACCAGTGAAGATCTTTTGTACCTTTGTGTCGACGAGCTGTTTCCTCTGGAGGACCTTCTGTGTTAAATTAGATTTCAGCTCATTAAACCTGTGCAGGTCTAGTTTGCTGTCGTGGCTCAGGCATGTTAATCACAGCGTTGCATTTAGTTTATACTTAACGTGTTTGTAGGAAAGCTGAGACACGTCCAACACATCTTCATTATTCACGCAGTCTGACTCTCCTGACAAACGTTTATTTAAACACAACTGTTTGTCTATCGAACACTGTTGTGTTACACAAGCGTTGCAACTACAGCAGCTGATAAGGCCGTCGTGGTTCTTGTGGAAGAAGCCTCAGGTAGATGACATGAGATTAAATACGTGTTTAATGAAATCTGCTCAATGTGGCAGCTGCTGCGTCTGTAGAGAACTTTAAAATCTAAAGAGTCAGTGGTTGATATGAAAGCTTATTCCCACGTCGCTGCTGAGCATCGACACGTTCAGAGGAAACGTGTTCGACCTGGAAACTGCAGAACGTTGAGTTTGAACATGTTAACTTGAACCGGTTAAAGTGAGGCCGACATTTCCTGTGACCAATCACAACAAAGGGAACCAGCTGACCAATCAGAGCTTTATCCTGGGGGGGGGGTTCTTAAAGATACTGGAGTTAAACCCATGTGTTTTGAAACGGGCTGAAGAGGAGCTGCAGCCATGGAGCGTCTGAGGAGAGATTCTGAACGTTAGAGCATGAAACCAGTTCACAGTAACAACACTAATTCAAATGATGAACAGGATGTGTCTCCTTAAAAAAGATGAAACGGTCGATCGTTATGAATGTACCAGAGATCTCCTGTCACCATGTTGTGTAGAAGCTCCTGTGAAGTGTGACTGAGTGTTTGTTGTGCAGGTCCAGGCCGCTGCCGGCTGACGATGAGGAGGATGAAGCCTGAGACGATGAAGGAACCTCTGCTGCCTCTGCTCAGGCTCGCAGGCCTTTAAATGTACATCTGTATATACTTTTCTGCTGAATTCCCTTTTAAAATAGGTCATTAAACACTTTTATGTTTTTAAGCTGCTGGTGTCTGTTGTGTTGATGTATTCACGTGCACAGTGTGTGTCTGTTCCAGTGGAGCATTTCGTCTTTATAGTGAAAAGTGTTGATTTTAAAGAGTAAATCATTCACCAAGTTCGAATCTGGAACCAGAATTAAATAAAGATGGAGGACGATTCACTTCCGCCCAGAAGCCAAACTGTTTCCTGCCGTGACGTCTTAACCGGTTTGATCGAACAACGAATTAAAACCAAACACTTGAACATCCGGGAGCCCGTCAGAGGAGCTCGGTCACCGCCCCACCCAGAGGTCCCGGCGATCAAAACAAGCGCTACAGTTTCCACAGCCTACGGAAGCCGGTGCGGTCCGTGTTTACATCCGGTGTGTTTGAGTTGAATGAGGTGAACACACGGTCAGTTACCGACGGACAGCGAGTCAACACACGGTCCGTGCTGCTGGTGCGTGTCTCTGTGTGTATCTATACTTATGAGGACATTTAGTCTGGTCCTCACAAAGTCAGAGTTAGGTTATAGATTGGTTATATTTAAGTTGTTATAGTTGTGTTATATTTATAGTTCTTCAGTTGTGTTGGTTTGGTTGGGGCTAGAGAATGCATAACGTCAATGAGCGTCCTCATAACTATATAGAGACACGTGTGTGTGTCTGTGTGTGACTGTGTGTTGTGTTTCTAACTGAAACCATGTGACAGTGCTCAGTCAGGACCTGAGGCGGGGACACATTTCAGTGTAACACTGACGAGCTGAGAGGAGACGAGATGTGCAGCAGGTTGAGGTGGACGGTGGTGGTCCTGACCTGCCAGCACAAAGACACAGTGTACTGCTTCCAGAGAGGTGATCCTCCTGCTCCTCTTCCTCTTCCACCTCCTCCTCCTCTTCCTCTTCCACCTCCTCCTCCTCCACCTCCTCTTCCACCTCCTCATCCTCCTCCTCTTCCACCTCTTCCACCTCCTCCTCTTCCACCTCCTCTTCTTCCTCATCATCCTCCTCATCTCCCTCCTCCTCCTCTTCCACCTCCTCTTCTTCCTCATCTCCCTCCTCCTCCTCTTCTTCCTCCTCCTCCTCCTCCTCTTCCTCCTCCTCCTCCTCCTCCTCCTCCTCCTCTTCCACCTCCTCTTCTTCCTCATCATCCTCCTCCTCTTCCACCTCCTCTTCTTCCTCTTCCACCTCCTCCTCTTCCTCTTCCACCTCCTCCTCCTCTTCCCTCTTCCTCCTCCTCCTCCTCCTCTTCCTCTTCCACCTCCTCCTCCTCTTCCTCTTCCTCTTCCACCTCCTCTTCTTCCTCATCATCCTCCTCCTCTTCTTCCTCATCATCCTCCTCCTCCTCCTCCTCTTCCACCTCCTCCTCCTCCTCTTCCACCTCCTCTTCTTCCTTATCATCCTCCTCATCTCCCTCCTCCTCCTCTTCCTCATCCTCCTCCTCATCTCCCTCCTCCTCCTCTTCCACCTCCTCTTCTTCCTCATCTCCCTCCTCCTCATCTCCCTCCTCCTCCTCCACCTCCTCTTCCTCCTCCTCCTCCTCCTCATCTCCCTCCTCCTCCTCTTCCACCTCCTCTTCTTCCTCATCTCCCTCCTCTCTCCTCCTCCTCTTCCTCTTCCACTTCCTCTTCCACCTCCTCTTCCTCCTCATCTCCCTCCTCCTCCTCTTCCTCATCATCCTCCTCATCTCCCTCCTCCTCTTCCACCTCCTCTTCTTCCTCATCTCCCTCCTCCTCCTCCTCTTCCTCTTCCTCTTCCCTCTTCTCCACCTCCTCTCTCCTCCTCCTCTTCCACCTCCTCTTCTTCCTCCTCCTCCTCCTCATCTCCCTCCTCCTCCTCTTCCTCTTCCTCTTCCTCCACCTCCTCTTCTTCCTCACCTCCCTCCTCCTCCCTTTTCTTCATCCTCCTCCTCCTCCTTTCAACTTCCTCATCTTCCTCCTCATCAAATTTTCCTCCTCTCTCTCTTCCTCCTCCTCCTCTTCCCCATCAGTATCAGTTATGTAGAAATATATCAAACATGGAATGAAATCACATCACAGCTCATAACTCTGTGTGTGTGTCTGTGTCTGTGTGTGTCTGTGTGTGTGTCTGTGTGTGTCTCTGTCTGTGTGTGTCTGTGTGTGTGTCTGTGTGTGTCTCTGTCTGTGTGTGTCTGTGTGTGTCTGTGTGTGTGTCTCTCTCTCTCTCAGAGCTGGAGTTGCGGCAGCAGTGTGGCTCTCTCTATGAGGGTGCGTTGGTTTTGACTGTGCAGGACCGCCAGGAGCCGCTGGGCAGCGGGGGGGCCACACTGAACGCTCTGCTGGTCGCTGCTGAACATCTGAGCAGCCGAGCCGGACACACGGTGAGTCTGAGTGAAGACACAATGTCCTGTTGGTCCTTTACCTCTAACCTGACCTGGGACCTGCTCACAGAGAGAAGGAGGAACCTGACAGCTCTATTCTCCTGTTCAGATAGAATATACACTTCATATATACTGTAATGTGGGAGGATGTCAGAACTCATCAACAGTTAGAACCTGTAAAGCTTACAGCGTTAATATAAAACACCTGTTGTGTTTTAACTTGAGTAAGTTTAAATCGCTAAAATATCTGTTTGCTGCCTGGACAGTTTTCTGTGTATTTAATAGAACATATTAAAAATCAACATTAGTGCATATGAATGGATGACGGGAACAGCTGATCCACATGTTGATGTGTCCGTCGAAGCCTTCTGGTAAAACAGGGCCTTCCGGGTCCTCTGAGTTCCCACAGTGGAAGACGTCTTTAAGGGCTGTGTGATTGACAGGTTGTCCACGTCTTCATCAGGACAGGTGGACCATTTGTCAACATGCAGCAGCACGAAGCCCTTATGAAAACCTGTATGACCTGTTATGAACTGTTTCATCTTGAATAGAGAAGTTTCCTTTCTTCAGGTGGTGACAGCTGACGTCCTGGATGATGCTCACATCCTCATCCTCCACACAGTGAGTCCAGTCCAGTGGCAGTATTTGTGTTTCTCTAGTCTGATTTGTATTTTTCTGAGCTTACAGGACTTTATATCCTGCAGGGTAGAGATTTCCCCTGGAGCTCCTGCAGCCGAGCGTTCTGCTGGTTACCTCGAGAGAAGCCCGACCAGAAGGTCCAGGCTCCGGTCTGCTGTCTGGACCTGCTGCTGGAGTGTCTCAGTACCAAGGTCTGCTCAGTCTTCATCGTTTATTTCACACAGAACTTCACATGTTACATTACGATGATAAAAATCAACCAATCTGGAAATGGAGTTAGCTGTGCTACATGTGGTGTTCCACACGGTTGTTTGTTGGGGCCACTGTAGTTTACACAGACTGTTGATTTTGTGTTTTTGTCTCAGATCTGTCCTGGTTCACCTCCTGGTGTTTGGGTCTGCAGCACTGACATGATTCTCTCAATCCCTCCTGACTTTGGTGAGTGTCCAGAGAAGAACAGGGAATCACCGCTGACCAACTTCTTACTCTTCAGGCTTCTAGAAACCAACCTATTTATACAGAGGCTGTCAAAAACACTTCTTTCCTTTTTCTGTGTCTGTTTCCTGTTTCTGTTTTTTTCCTGCGTGAAGCGAGTCTCTTCTAAAGACTTCAACACTCATTTTCTATCTGCGTTTCAGGGCTGGACAAACAAAATTGACTTGAATTGTTGTGTTAGAAATTAATTTAAGTTTCAATATCTTAGGAAAACCTAAGTTTTCAAGTTTTGCTCAAACATTCATCTGGACTTTTGGTGGTTCAAGGTCAAAGTTTGTCTTCGTCCATAATTCAAGAATGATGTGATAATTCTTACAAATCTACAGGCAAATTTGTATAGGGTCAAATGAAAAGTCAAAGGGACATAATAACAGAGAGAGAGGCTGAGGACCCCCCAATCTGTAACTTTACAGAAACAACAATTACAAGTAATTCCAGCTCTTCCAGGATGTCCGATGTAGGTATTTGTTCAAAGCAGGGTGGGGGAGGGGTTTGTAGATGTGGTACTTACTACACATATATTCTTATTTTTTAATTTAATATTCCCCACTCCTTCACCCTGTGAACTGCTGCTTCATTTCACTATGTTAAATGGTATGTCATGTTTTAAATTTAGTAAAAAGCCTGTCTGTAGAAGCTGCCTGCCGGGTCACAAGAACTCACTGCTCCGACGACGCTGTCATTGGTGCATGTGACAATAAACTTTGATTTGATTTGATTTGAATCTCCAAACCAACCTCCGCCTTTATCAGCCCACAAGTGACAATCAAAGTAATGCTTTGTGCGTGTGTGTGCATGTGTGCGTGTGTGCGTGTGTGTGTGTTTGTGTTTTGTGTTAGCTCTTACCTGGCAGGGCTTCTCTGGTGTTCGGGTAT